>CAUYPK010016814.1:0-10253 GCA_963574355.1 Loris lydekkerianus | reverse complement strand
TTAATTTGCATTCCCACCAGCAGTGGAGAAGTGTTCCCTTTTCTCCACATCCACACCAACATCTCTGGGTCTTGGGATTTTGTGATATGGGCTAATCTTACTGGAGTTAGATGGTATCTCAAGGTAGTTTTGATTTGCATTTCTCTGATGATTAAAGATGATGAGCCTTCTTTTTTAACATTCTTATGAACACCACTTTTGTTTTTTCCTTCTCTCTTCCTCTTCTTCCCTCCTTTTGGTTTCTGGGAGTGCTTACATCAGATTTTTAGAGTTTTTTTGTTTGTTTTGTTTGTATGTTTTATGTTTTTACTTTTTTTTCTTTTCCAATTATTTTATGATTATCATTTTTATTGTATTGTTTTTTGTTGTTGTTGTCTGTATGTCTATGAGTTTCTGACTGTTTGTGCGTCTGTGGGCTTGTGTGGCTGGTAGCCTTTTTACTTGTTTATTTGCTCAGTTGGTCTCAATGAGTTTGGTGTTTCGACCTGAAATTCTGAGCTCCCAGCACTCCCCTCCACTGTCACTCTGAGGTCTGGAGGCCTTTCCCCCAGGAGTCCAGATTCTTGGGTGATTTCTAGAGGGGCGTGGACAGGGCCTGGACGGAAGCTGGTCAGTGCTGATTCTGCAGCATGGGAGTGAGGAGATGACGTTCCGGCTGAGAGGGAATCACACTGGAGCAGCAGTGCCCCGAGGCACAGAGCAGCAGCCGTTTTTTTGGGCAATAATAAGGTCCACCCCCGGATATCCCAAAGCCACACCCCCTGTCTCCCTGGGCAACCAGAGGTCTCAGTGAACACCATATTTCGTTTAAAAATGTGGACATTTCTATTATCTCACCTAATAAAACTCACAGAAATTCCTTGTATTGTCTTGAACACAGTTCATATTTGATTTTCCTCAATTGTGGCAGCACACTACTTTAAGGGGGGTTTGTAAGATTCAAGATCTAAACAAAGTCCATATGTTAGATTTGGTTATTGTGTCTCTCATGGTTACAGTAGAACCTCTGTAAGTTGACCCTTCAAGGGACTGCCCAACACGTGGAGGTGGTCAACATAAGGAACGGGGCCTATTGTACTGATACAGACATGTGGTGTATGTCCAGCTAGGAAAATAGGTCAACTATGGAAGTCCTACTGTATTTAATCTAGAATAGACTCTTCCTCCTTTTTATATAGACTATTGACATGTTGAAGAAACTAGTTAGCTGTTCCATAGACTATATCATGTTCTAGATTTGTCTGGTTCTTAGTAACCTTGTTAATGTACTTCTCTTTCCACTGTATTTCCCATAAATCAGCTTTAAAATGTGAATAGGTTCAGATTAATTGGAGGGAGGACAGTAAGGAAGTGGCACTGAGTACTTCCCATTGGGTCACATCAGGAGGTCCACAGCATTCAGGTGTCTCCCTCCTAGTGATGACAGTCAGGGCCTGTGGCTTCAGGTGGCAACATCCTACTTCTTCCATTATTAAGTACCCTGTCAACTTTTGATCCAATGGTTTCATCCACTTCATGCTAAGGCCTGAATTAATTATTATATCATGGGTTTAGAAACTTTAAAAAGCACACTCAGAAAGAAGAGAGAGGTTGAGAATGTTGCAATAATATTAATATAATTGTTTAGCATTTACATTCTTGCAAACTGCTTTCACAAATCTTTCTTTGTTGCACTCTCTCAACCAGACTACTAGGTGGGCAGAGCCAGCAGGAGTCGGGGACAGTGTGGTGACTAAGCAGGCTCTCTCAGCTTCAAATCCCAGCTACGCCACTTACTGGTGGTGTGAGATCTTGGTTGACTTTTCTGCCTCAATTTTCTCACTAGGCACATGGGGATAAAAAATGGTACCCACCTCCTAGGGTGGTTGTGAAGAAGAAATGACTTTCTACTTCTAGGGTTCTTAGAACAGAACAGGATACAGAGTGAACTCTCTTCACCCTTAGGACTGATGAAATGAAGAGGCCAACATATGAAATTAAGTCTCCACAGGTCCACAGCTAATGACAAGGCAGGGCTGGAACAAGGCGTAGATCTCATTTCACTAGGTGACACTGTGCCAGTGGAATGTTTTTCCACATTCCACATTCCCTAATTATTTTGAAAATAATTAAAAATAATTAGAAAAAACACTTTCTGATCATAACAACTTGAGTGTAATACTCAAATGGCCCAATATAACATCTGCTCTGCAGCCCTGTCCAGCCCTCCAATCTTACCTCCTGGGAGTTGTGCCCTTTCACCCACCCTGTGGGGACACTGCCCTCTTTGCTAGTGAGTTGGTTCCCACCTCATAGTTTTTATACTTGATGTTCCTCCACCACAAATCCTCTTCCATCTGGCTCCTTCCTACACTTCATTCAGGTATTTTCTCAACTGTCCTCTCCTCAAAGATGGCTTTCTTGGGGACATTATCAAACTCCCTCCCTTCCCCCTAAGCATCCTCCCACTTTCTATCCCATGAACTTTTATTTCTATTTGTTTTTTTTGAGACAGAGTCTCACTTTGTTACCCTTGGTAGAGTGCTGTGGCGTCATAGCTCACAGAAACCTCAAATTCCTGGGCTCAAGCAATCCTCCTTCCTCAGCCTCCCAAGTAGCTGGGACTACAGGTGCCCGCCACAACACCCAGCTGGTTTTTAGAGACGGGGTCTGGCTCTTGTTCAGGCTGGTCTCGAACTCCTGAGCTCAGGCGATCCATCCACCTCAGCCTTCCAGAGTTCTAGGATTACAGGCGTGAGCCACAGCTCCCGGCAGACCTGCTTTATTTGTATTTACAATTCTGTCCACTATCTTAAAATGTGATGTACATCTATTTGTTCGCTCTCTGGGGGGAGGGCTTTGTTCTCTGCTGCATCCTTACCAGCTACAACAGCAATTGTAACTGACCCTACACAGCCAGCCACCAAATATCAGTGAAACGAATATTCACAAATGGCACCATAACCTCATCGCATTATATACAAGAAATATGCACGCACCATTTATGAAGAACATTTTATACATTTAGTTATTTTTCATGAAAGAAAAATAATAACATGCTCATGGGAAAATTGCTGATCAGAGCAACATGTGATACAAAAAGATAAATCCCCCATAGTCCCACAGCTGTGCATTGATCATCCTTCGAAGTTTGAGATACACTACGGTAGGAATTGTTATGTGACCTCCAGTCCTCTTTCTATTTTTTGTTTTTAATTTTTTAAATTTTTTTAAATTTTTTTTTTTTTTTTTTTTTTTTTTTTTTTATGTATTCTTTCTCGTCTCTCTTTTACAATGAAAGAACTTCTGATCCTTAGCAGGGTGGGCAGGCACCCAGAATAAAGAGTACATTTCCCAGCCTCCTTTGCAGTTGGGCTGTGGTCACGTCACTAAATATAGTCAATAGGATGGGATCCAAAGTGATGCATGCGACCTGCAAATCGTGTCCTAAGAAGAATGGGGTGAACCTTCTTCCTCTCTCTCCATTGTTCTTTGATGAAATGCAAAATGGTGGAGAGCTGTCTTGGGCAATGAGCGAGAGGGCAGCATAGTTATTTATACTGCTACTATTTAAGTTCTCTGTTACACAGAGCCAAATCTGTATCTCTCTCTATCTATTATATCCTACAAGATTTTATTCAACGAATTTATGTGCGTGTGTAGCAACTTTATATTATAGGTAATTCCAAACATACACAAAAATACCCAGATTCATCCAATTAACTTCCCTAAACACATCACTTAATTCCAAAGACAACCAACCCACGGCCGATCCTGCCCCATTTCCATCTAATCTACTTTCCTTTCTCATAGTACTTTTTTTTAAATGGGAAACACTTAGACTACATCTTCTTCCTCTTATTCTCCTGAAGGAAGAGAAAAATGATCGTCCATGGCAGATGGTATCTGCAGCAGAGCCAGCTTCTTGCTCAGGAGAGAGCGCTGCGCCTCCTTCTCACGGTTGCTGGTGCTCTACAAATTCAGAGAAACCCCTCTAGTAATAGTAAGTCTTTCTCATAGTATTTTGAAGCAAATCCCACAATATCATTTCTTTTCCTTTTTTTTTTTTTTTTTTTTTTTGCAGTTTTGACCAGGGCTGGGTTTGAACCCGCCACCTCTGGAATATGGGGCCTGCGCCCTACTCCTTTGAGCCACGGGCTGCCCCAATATCATTTCATTTGCAAATATTTCAGTACGAACCCCTAAAAACAAAAACTTTTTTTTTTGCAGTTTTTGGCCGGGGTGGGGGTTTGAATCTGCCACCTCCGGGATAGGGGCCAGCACTCTACTCCACAGGTGCGTCCCCAAAAACACTTTTGAAAACATGGCCATGATATGATTATTATGTCTACAAATCCTTAATATCCCCAAACAGATATTAATTTACTTTAACAAAAACTCTGTTGTATATGTTTTTATTCCCATTTAAACATACATTGTAGACAATTTTCAACATTAGTATACCTAAATTCACCTGGTTGTTTTTTTTCTTTTTCTTTTCTTTCTTTCTTTTTTTTTTTTTTTTATCACCCTCAGTAGAGTGCTGTGGCATCACACAGCTCACAGCAACCTCCAACTCCTGGGCTTAGGTGATTCTCTTGCTTCAGCCTCCCAAGTAGGTGGGACTACAGGCGCCCGCCACAACACCCGGCTATTTTTTTGTTGCAGTTTGGCCGGGGCTGGGTTTGAACTCTCCACCCTCAGTAAATGGGGCTGGCACCCTACCCACTGAGCCACAGGTGCCGCCCTCACCTGGTTCTTTTTAACAGCTGCATCATATTCCACTGAAAGATGCATCAAACTTTATTTAATCATTTCCCAACTGACAGACATTCAGGCTATTTACAAGTTTGTGTTTTTGCTATTTTAATGAATGATGCAATGACCATCTATCTATCTCAGGATTTCTCAACCTTAGCACTACCAAGATTTTTGGGCTGGGTGATTCCTTGCTGTTCAGGCTGACCTGTGGACCTCAGGCTGTTCAGCAGAATCCCTGGCCCCTCTCCACACTGGTTACCAGTGAGCAACTGTCCTCTCTCCTAGTTATAAAACCAAAAATGTCTCCAGACCTTGCCAAATGTCCCCTGGGGTCGAAATGAATCCCGGTGGAGAACCTCTCCTCTATTTGCACATACACTTACGTAGAACACTCTAATTTTTACAACATAGGCCAGTAGAGAAATGGAAACAGAGGAAGTTTCAACAAAATCGCAGCCACTTGAGAAAAATATCAGTTGGCACGCACTCTGGATTTTGCTGAATGCTTTCACTCTGCTTCAATCACGTTTAACTACAGCAATCTCAGAATTGACTCTACACAAAGAACTGCAGTTGGTGTCGGCAAATTTAGCAAGTCAAAAAAACACTCCCTGAGTTGATTTGTTTTTCAATATCATGCTCCAGATCAGAGGATCCAAGAGAAAGACATGAGATACATTTTATAAAAATAGCCTTGGAGGTGGGAATAGCATAGGTAACTTCTAAGGTCCGGTACACTTTTAGTCGCAGGGTTATATTTTGGAACCTTTAGGACCTCAGCATTCCCCTGTCCCCTTACATTTGATAATAAATTAGATTACAATGATGTTTGTTCACAAAGGGAACTTCAAATCCTAAATGAAGCCCAAACTTTACAGACCTGAGCACGTCCCCTTGGCCAGGTTTGACATCCAGCCAGAACCTGATGGGATAAATTAAACAACCCCCAAAAGAATGCATTGTGGGGGTGAAACAGGCCAAGGGAATTACTAAAATAGACTTGAGACTCGTGAGTTAGGTTAGCCCAGCTTTAGCCCCAAATGCTGACAGCAGTGCTGAAGAATTCCCAGGGTCTGGAATTTCCAGAGTAGTAAAAACAAATCCATACTAAAAAAAAATAGAACCCCCCCCAACTAAACAACATAGTTAAGAACAAACAAAATGAACAGTAAAAACAAAGATAGGGAAGAAAGAGAGAAACAAGAAATCTAAAAGAAAAAAGAGTTAGATGATGTATAGGCAACCATAATCTAATCAAGGTGGATTATGCATAGATGATCATAAGGCTTTAACTAATTTATTTGTTTAACAAACACTACAAAGAACCTACTGTGTGCTGCCATTTGCTATTCTTGGGCTCATTCCACACGATGCATGTTACAGTGAAACACACAGACCTGCATTATTACAAGTGCTAAGATGTCTGGCAAGGGCGGTCCAGGGAGGGCAACGATGTTAAGGCCCTTGGTGAGCACCTTTGTGTATCTCTGGGCCTACCCCTACAGTCCCAAGATGTCTTAGACCACAGCTCCAAGAAAACCAACCCTTTTTACCCAAATCAGGAAGAAAGGAAGGAGAAAACGGGCTTCCCTCCACGCACCTTCATTTTATCTGGGAGGAACGTGTCAACCAGCATCCTCTGGCAGATGTCTCCATGTCTCCTTGGACAGACCAGATCTCATGGCCAGGCCCAGACCAATCACTGCCAAGAGGCTTAGCCTAACCATCCTTGATGCCTTTGGGGCCCAACACACGGCCAGGCAGGCAAGAAGGGGTTTCTGTTGGCCTGGAAGGAGGGACAATGGTTGCTGGCTATGCCACCAGCAGGGGCTGTCTTGGGGGCATCTGATATATCCAATCCAGATGAGTGAGATCACTGTGCAAGCAGCAGCCGACTTGCCCAGTGCCAGCTGTCATTACAAGCAGCTCTCAAAAGTTCGACACACAAAAGAAGGCAAAATAATGCATTAGTAATCTTAAAAGTATCAATTATATATTGAAATGATAATATTTGTTGGCATATTAGGTTAACTAAAATGTTTTAAAAATACTTTTAATGTGACTTAGAATATTACATTGTATACATGGTTTGCATTTGTAATGAGTATTACATTTTTATTGGACAGTGTTGCTTGAGACCTTAGCACACCTGATGAGGATAAGATTATACAGAACTAGATTCTTCCCACTCTAGCCCCTGGGTCTAGAATAGTGCTTGGCACAGAATTTGTGCTGAATAAATATGTGTTGAATGAATGCATGAGTGAATGAATGAATGCACAAAATTCAGAATATTGTAAGAGGTTTCCCTGGTCATATGCTGGTTGTCCAGAAGAGTTCGTTCAGATGCTGCATTTTAAAGTTCCCCAAAGAATCATCAGTCCTACATCCGTGGAATTTCAATTCTTTTACTTGCCTAGTCCGGCCAACACCGGCACCAGCTTTCTCCTCCGACACGGGCTTCTGCGAACACAGCCAGTTCCCCTGCCCCCCTCTGCTGCCTCCACACCCACAAAAGACAAGGCTGGAGAGAAAACATCTGTGGCAGCCAGGTAGCCAGAACTTCCCACAAAAGTCAACAGACATTGGTTGGGGAGTTTGTCAACCTTGACTGGACAAACACATTCTAGAAAGGGCCACTCGTACTTGCAGGGAACAGCAGGGTGGATGAAAGCCAAGGCTGCCTAGGCCGTGCCAACCTCCCCAAAGCATGAGTGTCTGAAAGGCTGAACAAGCTGACGCCCGCACCAGCCAGGTGGGGTCACCTGTCTCCACCCCACTCCAAGGAAAACAATTCTCCATGATGGGAAAAGCCTTGGGAGCAGGAGGCAAGGGGGTCCAGGCCCAGGCCCTGGTGTATCCACTTGGGGGCTATGATTTTCCAGGGCTGCCTCAGGTGCCCCCTGCTGTAAGTCTGTGGCTGGGTCTGTGCTCTGGGGTATCCAGGGCCTCTGATGCCCCCCGTGGGCTGGAAGCTCCAACTTGGGTCCTCTGCTGGAGGTCAGAAGTGAGTAGAAGAAATTAAAGACTTACGAGGCCAGAGAGAAACCCAACTTGGTGTTGTGGCCCCTTGTAAGCCGGGCTTTAGCTGCTCAGAAGCAAGCTGGTGGTGGGTTTGAACATCAGCCTTGGCACCTGTGTTCCCGTTTGACCGGAGCAACAGGATCGCTCACTCACACTTGGTGGAAAGGGGCTACCACTGCAGGCCAGGCTTGCTTCTAATCACCGGAGTCAGTGCTGATACCACACTTCTGCAACCCAGAGGGCAAGTGGTGGAGGCAGATTTGAACCCTGACAGTGCTGCTGTTCTCTGGGACTATGTAGCTTTGAACCCCACTCTGCTATTTACCTATTGTAAATAGGGGAGCCGTCGTAGCACAGATAACTCACACTTATCTAGCACTGCTTAAGCCCATCTAGTCATCACTGATTTAAGTGTATTGCTCACTCACTGAATCCTCACGGCATTCAGTCTATTGTTTGTTTTGTTTTTTTCCAGAGAGGGAGTCTTGCTCCGTCACTCAGGCTGCAGTGCCGCGGCCTCATCATAGCTCACTGCAGCTCTGAAATCCTGGGCTTGAGTGATCTTCCTGCCTCAGCCTCCTAGTAGCTGGGACTATAGGTGTGCACCACCATGCCAGGCTACTATTTTATATTTTTAGAGATGGAATCTCACTATGTTGCTCAGGCTGGTCTCAAACTCCTGGCCTCAAGTGATCCTTCTGCTTTGGCCTCCCAAAGTGCTGGGGTTACAGGCATGAGCCACCACCCTTGGAAGTCCATTATTACCCCCTTATATTCAAACTGCTACAGATGCCGGAGAACACGGACTCTGGAGCTGCACTGCCTGCCTACAGCACCAGCGATGCAACTTGATGTTAGCTGTGACCTTGGGCAAGTCACTCTTTCTGGGCTTCAGTCTCCTTTATCTATAAAATGGAGATCATAACAGTACCTACCAATGGGGTGGTTGTGGGGGGGGTAAATGAGTTAATACTGGAAAGCATTTAGCAAAGTGTTTGGAAAAGAGGAAGGGTTAAAATAAAAGCCTGTTGTCCCCCATGCCTGTGTCACAGGGCAGAGGACAGGTTGGGGGTCAAGCCAGGGAGGGATTGGAGGCTCAACCTGAAACTTAACCTTTTACCCTCACAGGTCCTGCACGTCCCACAAGCCCCCACATACCTTTAGCAGTTACCTGCAGCCCTGCACATGGCAGGTGTCACCTCCAATGACGGTCCCCCTCTGCCACCGGGGTGCCTTCTACCTCCACTGCCCCTCCAATCCGTCCTCCACACTCCTGGAGTGAGATTTTTAAACATAAAGCTGACCTTGTCGTGTCCCCACTAAAACCCCTTTAATGGCTCCCCACTGCCCTTGGGCTAAATTCCAAACTCTCACAGGGACTAACTACAGTGGCTTTCCAATTCTTTGGGTCTCAGAAAGAAACACATTTTACAATGCAGTGCAGTGTACACCTTTATAAAACGCAAAATAAAAGTCTCAAAAAATCACACTGACCTCATCGTGTTTAACACACTCTGGTATTTTTAATCCGATTCTCCCCCCACCCCCACCCTGCTGGCTGTGGGTCACCCAACCGATTCTGTGACACTCTGACACATGAGACCTGCAGTCGGAACACACTGGCTTAAGAGCTCTGCGGCCCGGGACGACAGTTCCTCAGCTCATCCCTCCCCACCCCCTTCCTCTTGGTCCTGCAGGACCCCCTGCAGCAGTCCCTCTTGACACCGGCACTGGGTCCTGCACGTGTGATTCCCCCTGCCTAGAACATTCTTCCCCCTTGTCCATCTGGCCTAGCCAAAGGCTACTCCCCACCTGCCCATCCTCACCTCCACCCCTGACTCCCATATTTCATTAGAATCACCTTGGGATCTTGGGAGTTCAGACCAACTGAAGCAGGCATTTCTGGGGGCAAAGCCAAACATCAACATGTATAAAAATGTCCCCAGTGAGTGTGGAGGACCCCTGGCTCTAGCACATCACCCTGACTTGCTACTTCGAGAGCACTAAGACAACCTAAAGCTTATGGATTTGTTCATTTCCTTGCCCTTCTAGAGCAGTGATTTCCAGCCGGTGAGCCAGGAGAGGACCTTAGGTGTGCTGTGAAAAATTTTGAAGATCATTAATTATTTTCAAAGGAAGTTCAGAGCACAGTAAATATATTCTTTTTTTTTTACTCTTTTCTTTGATTAACATAATTGAAGTGTGCCGTGGAAGTTTATAGTTTCAAGTGTGCCAAGAGATAAAAAAGGTTGAAAAATACTGGTCTAGAATCTGACCTCGTGGGGCAGGGACCTTGTCAGTTTCGTCTGCCTGGTGTCCCCAGGGCTTAGCCCAGTGCCTAGCAAACAGCAGCTGCCCAGCGAGTTTCTCTTTCAATGACAGATGGATATGAGTGCTTCCTCTGCACCAGCTCCTGTGCTGGGCTCCGGGGAGACAGACAGATGGACACAGCCTTCCCCCAGAAAGGATGGGAGAGGACACCAACCTGG
>CAUYPK010016813.1:0-17011 GCA_963574355.1 Loris lydekkerianus | reverse complement strand
GCTTATATGAGCCTCTGGATCTTGCTATGGATTAAGCTAACCCCCCCCCCCCCGCCCTTTTCATTTATGTGACACAATCAATTCCTACATTGCATAAAGTCAGTTTTCAAATGACCAAAGCCCAACCCAAAGAAAAGAATTCTGGGGGCGGCGCCTGTGGCTCTCAGTGGGTAGGGCGCAGCCGGCCCCATATACAAAGGGTGGCCGGTTCAAACCCGGCCCCGCCGAACTGCAACAAATAAAATAGCCCGGCGCTGTGTCGGGTGCCTGAGGCAAGAGAATCGACTAAGCCCAACCAGGAGGTTGCTGTGAGCTGCGATGCCACAGCACTCTACCGAGGGTGACATAGTGACGCTCTCTCTCTCCAAAAAAAGAATTGTGATTAATAGAACAGGTAAGGACAAAAGCACACCAATAACGTCCTTTCCTTCTGCAGAACCTGTACACTGGCGCCTCTCGGCCTCTGGGATGGTGTCAGGCAGAGGGGTAAAGCATGCCCAACACACGCCACGCCCCGCCACGCCTCCCTCCTAGAGGAGGGTGACCCTGTTCCCTGGGAGCTTCCTTCTCTTCAGAGAGGTGTGGGGACTTCTGGGAGTCATAAAGTGTTACGTGAATACAGAGGGGAAAAACTGAAGAGAAGTTTCATGAAGCAGTATGCTAGGTTCTTTATGAACATCATGTAACTTAAAACTGTTGTAATTATTATAATACCTATTTTACCCTTAAGGAAACGGAAGCTCAGAGCAGTGAAGTAACTTGCTCAAGGTCACACAGCTAGCTCCTGGAATTTAAACAGCATTCTAGACTTTCCCCACTTTCTCTCTGATCAGCTGGCCCTGGGAGGTGGACAGACCCCCAGCCCAAACCCACGGCTCCCCAAGGCACACAGCTCTGCAGGCTAACAAGCCCCTGAGTCAGAGCAGCCTCACAGACCCAGCTTTTCCCAAGCACCAGGTAACTAACCAACGTGAAGGGAGGGTGGTTGTTCAACACTAAAAGTAAAGGGCCGGCGGGGGAGCAGCGGTACCCGCGCCGGGCCGGTGAGAAGAGCCGCAGAGGGAAGGACAGGAGCTCGCTCGCCCGCTCGCTGGACCCCCGGCCCAGCCCCGAGCCCCGAGCAGTCCGGGCGCCCCCAGCCTCGCCGCTCGGTCCAGCTGCGCCAGGGCTTTTAGAGGCGCACGCAGCTCCAGTCCTGCCGGGGCCACAGTCCTGCGGGATCCAGATGTTGGCAGCTGCTCGCCCTGAGGCAGCGACAAGGACCCCGACCCCTCCGCCGCGCCGCAGCCCCGCGAGCTCCTCGCTCCCTCCGCGCGCCCGGCCGCGGGGTGAGCCCGCCCCGAAGGGCCCGCCGCCCCCAGCCCGCCCCGCTCACCTGCGCAGCCCCCAGCCCGCCCCGCCGCCCCGCTCACCTGCGCAGCCCGCGCTCGCCCGGCCTCTCGGCGCCCTGGCCCGGCTCCGGCCCGGCTCGGAGCGCGCCTGCGGGGAGGGGACTGTAGTTGGCTGCCGGGGCGCGGGGCGGGGCGCGGCTCCTCCTTGCCCCGAGCCACCGGGGGCGCCGGGAAGGGGACGGGCCCGGCCAAGGGAACCCCGCCCGCAAGGGAGCAGCCCGAGCCCCAGCTCCGCTGGGACACCGCACAGGTCCTCGGGGAATGAAGGAGGCCCGGCGGCTGTGTGTTAGGTGACACCTGGGACGGTTAAGTGTTGGGGAGCCTGTTCCCACCCGCCTGGCCAGCTCAGGAAATGGAACACAGCACATAAATCCGACCGAGCCAAGAGGGGGGCGTCCAGTCCCTCCCTGTGGGATGTAGCAACCCGCACGCAGACCCTGAGGGTGAAAGTGATCGGGCCAAGGCTGCAGGTGAGTTCGCTGAGAACTGAAGAACTCAGTTCTCCAGCCTACCTCATCCCCACCTCACCCACTTTCACATTATAACACTGTCTTTCTCTGCTCTGTCTCAGTTAGGGTGAAGTCAGGACCAAGTGCCCTCCCCTAAACAGACCCAACACTCTCAAGGCGTGTGTGTGTATGTGTGTGTGTGTGTGGAGAGAGAGAGAGAGATTATATATTTATTAATATATAATTTATTTAATATTTATATATATTTATATGATTTATATATATTTATATATATAAATTATATATTCTATATTATATATATAATATATAATATTGTATATTATATATTTATATATAATTTATTTAATTATTTATATATAATTTATTTATATATAATATATATAAATAAATATATAATCTCTCTCCACAAATTATATATAAATATGTAATTTATATATATATAAATAAATATATAAATATAAATATATATATATATATATATATATATATATATATATATATATATATATCATTAAGCTGTAAATTATTCCAGATGAGGATGTCCTTCCCAGCCCCAGCCTGTAAGCCCCAGAAAGGGGCAGTAACCTCACCTGTCCTCCACTGAATCGCCAGAACTTCTATCAGGTGCTCAGTTAATACTCGGTGCAGAAAGTGCAACCCAGTCTTTTGAGCCTAGCCTCATGCTGGCCCCCCAGCCCAGAGTTGCTCTGGTCTCCCTACTTTGTTTTCAGAGAGAGCCCAAAGTCAAGCTCCTGGCTTCCAGGCCACCTGTCCCCTTTAAACTGCTGACTCCCCCAACCACTTCCAGCCAGGCAGCTGGCTTGTGGGAGGTCTGCACTCTCAGGGTACCTTTCTAAGTGGTCAAGCAAATATTTAACTTCTAAAGATGTCACAGGCAGAGGAACTTTGAAATATAACACTGTCCTGCAAGCCCTGCACGGTGGAAACACAGTCCGTTTGGGTGACTTATCCAAAATCCCACAGCTTGGAGGAGAGCTGAGCCTGGGGCCCAGGTCTACATTTCTACAGACAGAAGACTGGCCTGGGACCGTTGAGGTGCTTGTGGGGTTAACTTGGCTGGGGACAGAATTTCTGTAGAAATGGGAGATGGGTTTAGTCTTCTGCTGAGACCTTTCCAGGCCTCTCAGGTCAAACATTACCTGAGCCACTTGCATTTACTGAAGCCCCTGACAGTTGCAAAAACAGAGTAGTGTATTTTTTGTGTTCCATTTAACTAACAAATGGCATATGGTGCTGCTACTCTCACATCAATTTCAGGGCACACACACACAAAACTCCATTCCACAAAAAAATCCATTTCACTTCAGGGAACACCATACAATTTTAAAGTTGCATGGAGAACATTCCTTTTTGTGACTATTTCAGTACACTTCTGTGACTATACATGAAAACTTTGAGCCCGAGATTGGAGGCCCTCGGTTATGGTGAAGTCAGGGCCAAGTGCCCTCCCCTAAACAGACCCAACACTCTTCAAGGCACAGACCCCCCCACAGCCCCACCTTCATCAGTGGGTCCTGAACAGATGGGTGTTTCAGATGTGGTGTTGTCTGGCTGGCCATATCACACTGGGCAAGGACAACCTGGAAAGATGTTGCAGAGGATGCCCCACCTAGGTGTGCCCTACCCCTCTGTGGTGGGCGGGGAGGCTGGTGGAGGGTTGTGGTGGGGCCTGCCCTTTGGGACAGCCAGTTGCATCAGCAGGTGTGGCTGAGCAAGGGAGCCCCTTTGGGTTCCACCCAAAGAGAATGTTGGTTTCAGTCAATGGATCATGTGTTCCCTGTGATCCTCTGTTATGTGTGTGATCTTGGCTGGGCTAGCCTGGTGAGTGATGCCACCCAGACAGGCCTGAGAATCACCGGGAAGGCACAAATCCTGCCCTGGTGCTCGCCTGTGCACACGTGTGCTCCCTCCTCTTCCCCATCCTGTTTCTCTCTCTCTCTCTGTCTCCCTCCGTCTGTCCCTCCCTCCCCCTCTCTGCTATGCTTGCTGGTAGCCTTGAGCATGTTCCTCAATTGTGTACTTTTCCTACTTGGAAAATGTGCAGCCATGAAATCAGACAAGACCTCTGCTTAAAACTTTTTGTTTAAAAGGTGAATCTGAAATATGAAATATTTCAGTAAAAATAATGCTTGTGAAGTAATTGAGCACAGCGCCAGCACAAAGCACCCTCTGGGGGAATGGTGCTCTCACCATCACTAATGTGGCTCTGACTAGCAGTGCAAAGAGAGCCAGCTCGCAGTCTGAGTGACAGTAAAGTGGGACAAAATAGGAACAAAATCATTGGTAGACTTCTTAAGACTCTAGAATGAATTAGCTAATCCTAGTAAACAGCTGTTTGTTACTAGTCTCCTGCTCTTCTCAAGGAAAGTGATATTTGAACTAGGAAATCTTCAATTTCTTTCCTGTCTCTGGTTCTCTGACAGTATAATGAGGTGGAAATTATCCAGGGAAGAAATATCCCCCCAAAATTTCTGTTCCTTGGGATGTATTTACCTTCCTAGTTTTTTCCTGCCTTTACTTAGGACTCAATGTGTATGTGAATAGTGTACATCATTTTCTGAGCACATTTTTTCAATAAAATGTATATAATGCTCCTGGTACATAATTGCTCCTCAATTAATTATAAATAATCTGGAGAGGTGTAGGGAAGCAGTTACAAATAGCACCAGAAAGAGCTATGAATTTCAGGCAGGAAAAACTAATAATTACTCTATTAGCCAACCCAGAATTTAAGTTCACTGGGCCTAGAATAAGACTGTTTGGGTCCAAATCCAGGTACCACTTAGAATATATTTTAACCTTTCTATGCCTCAGTTTTCTCATCTATAAAATGAGATAATATTAATATATCATAGAAAAGCTGAGAGACTTCCTAGGACTAACTAATGTATAGTGAGCAGCTACTTTGCTCAGATTCTTTTGAGAGTTGACCCTAGAGCAGGGATTTTTAATCAAGGATCACAGACCCTGGAACTGAATTTAATATTCTGTGTGTACATACATTTTTCCTAAAGAGAGCATCCATAGCTGTCCTCAGACTTGCAAAGAGGTTTGGATGTCAAGAAGAGTTGGCAGGGCTCGGCACCTACAGGTCAGTGATTAGGGCGCCGGTCAGGCCTGCTAAACAAGAATGATAAAAAAAAAAAAGAAAGAAAAAAGCTGGGCATAGTGGTGGGCGCTGTAGTCCCAGCTACTTGGGAGGTTGGGGCAAGAGAATTGCTTAAACCCAAAAGTTTGAGGTTGCTGTGAGCTGTGATGCGATGGCACTCTACCAAAAGTGACATAGTGAGATTCTGTCTCAAAAAAAAAAAAAAAAAAGAAGAAGAAGAAGAGTTGGCAGTCCCTGCCTTCCATAATTAGCCGAGATTTGTTGGACACCATGCAGACCACCATTCTCAAACATTTTTGAGGATAACCTGTATGCCTGCTTGACACAGATCATTCCTGAAAATTATAATTCAGGAGAGCAAGAGGTTTCTGAAGTACTCCAGATGCTACTCACCTACAGATAAGCCTGGGAAACCGACCTCATCCAACCCTCTCATTTCATAAGTCAGTAAATAGGCCCTGAAATTAGGACCGCTTGAAACAGCTTCCACCCCACAGCTGCCAAGGAGCCTCCCTTTTCTCTAAGGCATGTCTTCACTGCACTTCAACAAAGGAAGAGAAATGTCACTCCTCAGAACCCTGATTCACAAAAGGAGAACCCTGAAAACAAAATCATCCTTCTCTCTTTTTTTTTTTTTTTTTTTTAAATAGGATCTTCTTCTGTTCCAAGGCTAGAAGTTCAGTGGTGTCATCATAGCTAACAGCAACCTCAAACTCTTGGGCTCAAGTGATCCTCCTGCCTCAGCCTCCTGAGTAGCTGGACTATAGCTATAATACATGTGTGCACCACCAAAATACCTAGCTAATTTTCTTATTTTGTTTTTGTAGAGATAAGCTCAGGCTGGTCTTGAACTCCTGGCATCCCAGAATGCTAGGATTACTGTCATGAGCCACCACACCCAGGCAAATTCAAGGCTTTTCTTTTTTGACTTTTTTGAGACTGAGTCTCACCGTGCTGCCGTGGTGTCAGCCTAGTGCCCAGCAACCTCAAACTCCTGAGTTCAAGCGATGCTTCTGCCTCGGCCTCCAGAGCAGCTGGGACTACAGGCACCCGCCACCATACCTGGCTAATTTTTCTATTTTTAGTAGAGATGGGGTCTCACTCTCTTGCTCAGGCTGGTCTTTAACTCCTGAGCTCAAGCAGCCCTCCTACCTTGGCCTCCCAGAGTACTAGGATTACAGGCATGCACCACCATGCCTGGCCAAATCAAGCTTCTCTTAAGAGGAAAATAAAAGATGTAGCAACCTTTTATTTATTAGCCCTTTAAAGAAGGCTAGACCTTTCTTGACAGAATTGCTGATACCTCATTCCAGGGGGCTGTTCCTCCTGTACACACCTACACACACACACAAATACACACACTTCTTGTAGCTAGCATTACTATTTGTACAACTGAGGCCATTCAGCTAACTTGTTCTCATGATATATAAAAATGTAGACATTTTGTCCCACTTCCTAAAGCCACACACTAATTTGACACTGGCCAGGGGACTTGACAGGGAATTTCAGCCAGTGGCATTTAGTTGTATGAGCTCCACAGTAGCAGAAACTTCTTTCCTGGCAGACCTTGGCAGGAGCTGAGTCTGACATAAGAACAAGGCGGGCAGCCACTGCAGCAAGAGGGGTTATCAAAGATGAGTTTCAGGGACGCTAAAGAATAATCAGACAAAATCCAGAATCATCTCTTATTGACCAGTAAAATTGTCTCTTTGTGCTTACAAAGGGCAGGCAAGGAAGTGTTTTCTTTGGATTTTTTTTATGTTCACCAATCACAGAATCCTGATGTAGCAAAAAGCTAAAATAACCTTCCCAAAGTGTATTGGGCATACCTCTCACGTACCAGGGCAGCAAGCAGATTTTCCGGGGTGGCACGCTGTAGCAGCTCCATCTCCCTGAAAGAAAGACGCTACAGCAATGCAGGTGGCCCCCTCGGGTCTGTGCTTGGTGCTGAGGCTGAGCAGCAAATCAGGTGTTCCATGCTTATCCCTCATTATTTTACACACTTGGAGCCTGCAGATCAGAGCGAATTTGCTTGGCTGTCTAAAACCCAGCAGCTGGGGAGGTACTTGGCCTCTTTTACTTGGGTTTCAGAGCAAGCACTGAAGTGTGGGCTGCAGTGTCTGCTCACAAAATTGCTGGCTACAAAAAAAGTGTCAAAATGCCTTTGGCAATGTATTTCTAGACCCAGGAAAGAAATTCTTGATTACTCCAATTTACTTCTTACTTGTGAAGGCTACACAAACATACTCATTATCCTTTTAATTTGATAGGTAAATGAGAAACTGAAAAAAAACAGTGTGGAGAAAATTCTTGTGTAAAACCAAAGTTCTTTTACTACTGACATATCAAGTAAAATCCTTCCCCGGGTCTTTGCACAGTTGTTCACTTGTTTATAATTTGCCTCTAAGGAAATAAAGACTCTTGTCTTATTTACCACTTCCCCCGAGCTCTGAAAACAATGCTGAATACAAGGCAGGTGCTCATAAATTTGTTGAGAGAATGAATGAATGCTAACACTTTTGCAGAAGGCTTTGCACATGGAGATTTCACCTGGTCTGTCTGAGGTAGATCTGGAATGGACTCAGATCTGGAAGTGAGGCACACTTCCAGTGTCTGTGTTCCTCGGCAGCCCTGGAACCCCAGGAAAGTTCCACCTCAGGTAAGAATTAGACTCCAGAGCTTCACCCTTCCTAGCTCTGTGATGTTGGACAACTCACTGAAGCTCTCCATACCTCCTCAGTTTCTTCATCTGTATATGGGGAGAAGAATACTGCTCTCATCCATTCCTTGTAAGAGATTTCAGCAGTGCACGTGAAGGACCAGCTGTGATTGTGATCCAGGTGGGACACTAAGTGCTTTGTATCACAAAGAGGTTAAGGAAACTTGTTTGAGGCCTTGGGTTGATAAAGGGAAGAATGGAAACCCCCAGAACCCCAGTCTAAACTGCCAAATTCTACTCTTGATCACAGAGTTCTTGCCACATAGTACACGCTTCTCATGTGGCCAAAACGTTTCCACACAACTACTGTCAATAGGAAGTTGATCATGTCAGAAAGGCTTCCACTGCCATCACAGCCACTGGGGCTCACTTTGACCTTTGCATGCAAGGGCCAGGACAGCAGAGTGAGCCCTGAGTACAGGAGGCAGTGCTCAGGGCTCGGGCTCCCTGTGGATGGCGTGCATGGTGCAAGGTGAGCCAGTCAGTCCCCCTGGGTAGAACCGGATGATTTCCAGCCTCCCTCATAGGCCTCTCTTTACTAAGTATTGGTGATGTGCACTTTGCTTCTTCAGGAGCCCCCTGATTTATTTGCTCAGTGTGGTAAAGTGAACGCTACTTAGGAAAGCACTATTTATTTACAATTCATAGGGATAATTGGAAGTGGCGTTTGTCCAAACTTTGCCTCTGAGATGGGCAGAGGAATGTAACAGAAGGAACCTGAGCTCTGAAGTGAAAACTAACGGTGTAACCTTGGATGCATTACATTACCTCTTTAGATTTTGATTTTCTCATGGGCTTATGGTGGCCTAAAAAAGATGCCGCCTGTAAAGCAGGAGCCGTGGTCATCTCGAGTATATGAGCACAGGCCCACGTGCAGGGGACCCAGCCCACTTTCCCGTCAGGGAGCACCTGCCTCTGCTCTGCAGCACCAGGAGGGGAGTTCTCAAATACCTGGATTCCCAGTGGAGGGGAACAGACACCTTATCTCCCGATGCTGGCAGAAGCTGAGTGTCTTTTTGTGTGCCAGTTTGTCTAAGTGACTCCTCCAGCGTCTCCAGTTTCCCTGTGGGGTACTTGTAAAGCTTCTACAAAGATCCAGCTGGAATTCAGTTTCTCAGCATTAACTGTGATGCCTGGACTTCTGCCTCCATGTATGGGAAACTGAATGATCAGTTGCATGACCCCTTGGTGTGGAAACTAGCCTGAACCTACACACTGCCGTTATTCCTTACCCATGAAATAGACCAAGAGGAGGTTTGCCCTCAGGAGGAAGAGGGTGGAAAAGTGAGTACAATGGACAGAATATTTATGTTCCCCTCAAATTCATATGCTGTAATCCTAAACCCAATGTGATGTTATTAGGAGGTGGGGCCTTGGGTGGAGTGATTAGGTCATGAGGGTGGAGCCCTCATACATGGGATTAGTGCCTTTATAAAAGGGACCCAAGAGAGCTCAAGCCTTCTTTCCACCAGGTGGGGACCCAGCGAGAGGTCAGGGTCTGCACCTGGAAGAGAGTCCTCCTTAGAACCTGACCGTGCTGCATCCTGATCTTAGACTTCCAGCCTCCAGACGGGGAGACTAAATTTGTTTGTTTGTAAGCCTCCCAGTCGATGGTACCTGTGGACTGAGACGGCAGGAAGAGAAAGAATGCTGAACAGGGTGCTGCCAAGAGGCTTGATGTCACCAGTAGAGTCTTGTGGCTCCAGCCCCTCCCCACGGTCTCCTCTTCCTCTCTGAGCATTGTGGATGACAGCTACAGGATAGCAACTGGGGTCCTAGGTGAAAATGCCTTCTCCTAGGAAGGTGTTGACAATTAACCCCTCATATTTGAGTAGCACTGTTACAAAATGCCTTCCTACAGTTCTCACACTGCATTGTGAACAACGGAGGGCAGACTAATAAACCCCCACGATTCAGGGCTTGGGGGTGTGGCAACTGGGACTGTTGACCGTGGTCCCCCAGCTGGTTGGTGGAAAACTGAGGGTTGGATTCAGGTCCCAAGTGAATCACTTTTTTCACTGTGGCATTACTCAGTAGTATCAGTGCCTGATACCCAGCACTGCAGGGCTGGGGGAGTTAGAATCCTGCCACCTCAGCACATCTGCCACCAGCCTGTCCTTCCCAAGCCTTGGCAGCTCATCAGAAATATCCTCAGCCAGAGATGCACAGGTAAAGGGGGTCTGTGGTAAAGCGGGAGCTCGCAAGGGAACCCCAGTTGTTTCTCCCCTCCTGCGTTGGGACTTGCATATGCACGAGTGTACAATTGGCACGTCTGAAACCTAACCTCTAAAATGAGACCCTATTAATCACTGTGACAGGATGGGAAGTGAGGCAGGGGGCAGCCTCCTCCAAGGTCTCACACCCCCAGGAACCAGGGGAAACCCACCCAGTGCCAAATCACACCTTCCCTGAGAGCCAGGTGATGTAGGCAAGAGAGAACTGAAAGATTTTTCCTTTAAAAAAAAAAGCAAGCACAGGGGCTCGGCACCTGTAGCTCAGTGAGTAGGCTGCAGGCCACATACACTGAAGCTGGCAGGTTCAAGCCCAGCCCAGGCCTGCTGAAAAAAAAAAAAAGCAATAATGACAACTGTAACCAACAAATAGCCAGGCATTGTAGGGGACGCCTGTAGTCCCAGCTACTAGCAAGGCTGAGGCAAGAGAATTGCTGAAGTCCAAGAGTTTGAGGTTGCTGTGAGCTGTGACATCACAGCACTCTACCAACGGCAACATAGTGAGACTCTGTGTCAAAAAAAAAAAAAAAAAGCACAGGAATATAGGCTGTATGTACATTTAAACATACAGACTTTAAGAATGTGTCCTAAAGAAAAAAAAATCCATGTGGATAATAAGTTCAATTCTTATGACAGTTTGCAAACTGACAGAAGTGACTGCTGCACTTCTAAGCATGTTACGTATGAAAAATATTCAGACAAGGGATGTCTGCAGTGCAGCCAGCCGGCAGAGTTTAGTGTTATTAGGCACCTTGCTGTGAGGCATCCTCCTTGATTATTACTTTGATTCTTTTCTAGATGCATTTGATTGCTGAAAGTAACTCAAATAACACCGAGGTCTCAGATCCCAATGAAAGAAGAGAGCACAAAAACTGCATAAGTAGAAAGCTGTGTGTAAACCATCTTTACAAAATGGTTTTTGAAACTGGTTGCCGGTTTCCATATTTATGTATGTAATGCTAAATGTAACAGTGTGTATCACTATAAATACACATACATACATATATGTCAGTCACTATTTAGAGAGGCATTATGAATAGCTGTTGATAGTACAGACCTGAGGGTCAGGTGGTGTGGGTTTCAATCCTGGCCCCTTTTGCCAGCTGTGAGACTTCAGGCAAGCTACTTCACCTCTCTGTGCCTGTCTCCTGACCTGTACAGGGGAGTTAGTGGTGTCTACCTCACGGGATTATTAGGAGGATTAGATGGATTATTACATGTAAAGCAGTTAAAACAGTGTCTGGCACACAGCCAGAGTAGTCTCTCAAATTAATTGACTGTTTACTGTAGCTTTCTTAGCATTATGAGATCCTGATACTGTTACATGTCTGGAACCAGTCTGTCAATTTCTCTGATTTCATTTACATTCTGAAGGAATACAGCATTGTTGTAGATAAATCTTCTTGAAAAGCTTTATGAGAATCATTGGCAGTCTGGGTGTGGGGAAGGGTGAGTTTGGAAGGGGTTAGGCCTAGAGAGAGTGTCTCCTGGGAGTCTGGAACAGAAACTCCTTTGGCACCGGGGAGCAATGCAGATGGAGAATTCCAACCTTTGCCATCAAGGGCACTGCAAGCAGAAACATTTCCAACTGGGATTACCTAATGTTTTAAAAATTATTTTGACCACCAGGAAACCACAGAGACTGGTGCTTTGCAGAGGGGATGAAGAACCACCAAACACCAATGGGAAGTAAAAATCCCATGGTTCAGAAGCGTTTTAAGTGAGCCCACATTTTTAACTGATGTGTCACCTGAGAGCTGACTCCTACTCCTGTTCCATGTATTATGTGCACAAGACAAACCACAAGACGTGACCTGTCACAAAGGCTAGAAATAAGCCTGCCAATACACACGTCACCAGTAATTGCTTTTACAGATCATTGCTTCAGATCCACCTTCTCCCACAGATGCCCAGCTTTGTGCCTCCAAGGCAAAGCCACAGGAAACCCGCGGAAAGCTCTCAGGAACAAAGACAACACTGGGTGTCAACACAGCACTGCTGCATTGCAGAGCCCCTGTGTCCTGGGACCTGTGGGGGTTGTTCTGCACTGATATTGAAATTTGCTTTGTAATCTTGTTCTTTCTGAAAGAATAGAGCTTCAGCCTGAATATTCATCCAACACATTTGAAGTGGACTATACAAGTCGCCTTTAACAATCTGGAATATGGAAACTGCCTCTTGCAAGTTCTTCGGAGAATAACAATTTCAAGAAAGAAGGGTAAGACATTATTAAAGCACGCTGTTTTCAGTGTCCTTGATGACACACAGAAACTGTTCGGTTTGGCATCCATCCTTTTGTTAACTAATAAAGGCAAAGAAGTCTAGAGTCTGGCTCTCACGCATCATTAGCCAAACCAGGAAGAGCAAGGATGCTTTACACACACAATGTCATGTATGGGCGTATGTTTCCAGTGACCTGAGGTGGGGCAGTCTCCTTGTTAAGAGAGCAAATTAAAAAATAACCCTGTGTCCCAACATTAGTTATCTCAAAAGGCTTAAACATGGTGACCTCTCATAACACCTCAATATAGATTCTTAAGGGTTCAACAGGAATCTGAACACCCCAATCCTTCTCAAAAGATGCCAGTAACCTTTCAACATATGCATACAGGGCTATATTTTATTGGGAGAATGACAATTGCTCTAAAATGCAAAATTAGAATAAGTGCCCTTCTCGGGTGAGAGGAAACTCAGAAATTCAGCTAAAATGCAGGGTCTACTGAGCTTTAATTTAATCCTTTTTTTACATCAGTCGCAATCTTTCAGAGTGGAAGGAACAAATGTCAAGTTTTCTTAGTTCCTCAAGGAAAAAATAAAATTCAAGCAGCTATTCAGGTAAAAGAGGGTCAAGGTTGACTTTGCTTATGCTGTGGATTCGAGCAGCTGCCCACTTGAAATAAATTCCTTTGAGGCCAGAAAAATGGCTCATCCTAACGTCTTCATTGTGAGTGCCTCCAGGATAATCCAAGTAAGGAAAAAAGACCAGCCAAAGTTTAATTCAATTTTATTTTCCACTTTTAGTATTTTTCAAATTATACAACATGCAGTCTGCCAGAGTATCCATATATCTTCATTTTACAACCTAGAAGAACCAAAATTTTCCACGGGCCAGGGGAGGGTTACTTCCAGGCCTTTCGTTACATGGACTATAGTACAACATTACTTGGTATAAACTGCCATTCTCCCCCTCAAACCCCCAAGACAAGTCTGTCCACAATTTTTTTTAATGAAAGCTACTGTACAGATACAGAAGGCCCAACACACATCTGCAGTACACACAATACACTTTACAAACTAGACATGTATAATTCTACAGAATGCCCTATTCCCCTTAGATCTGCACACAATTAAAAGTATTTAAAAGTGATACACAATTTTTAAATAAGTGAGTAGATTTCATGGAGCAGTGCCTCCTTCGGTAGTTACCTGACCCTTATTCAATACTTTTGTTTAAAAAGTCTACGTTGTTAGTGTTAAATGAAGCAATTTGAGACTATGAGGGTTCCTAATTTAGCTTGCTCAAGATATTCAGTGAAGTGAAATCTTCCCCCTATCTCCTACAATGAAAAACTGACCCAATATGTCATATACCTAGAGTCCAAATGTCTCCTGCCCTGCTAAAAAATGCACTTCAAAAGAGGGGATTGTTAAGAACTTTTATTTGCTTTCAGTTATTAATATAGGAAAGTGGAGCTTGCGTATATAAACTTGAGGGCTTCAAAAAGTCACTAGATGCTACATTCTAGACAAACTTTTTTCTTTCTTCATTTATCCCAGTATTTCTATCAATTCTGATTTTCTTTGTCCTACGATTTTATTTCCTTTGGAAGTCTTAATCCACTCATTGTTCTGCTGCTACCTCCTGTTCAACAAAAGCAAAGTGTATATAGCATTTCAAGAAACGATACATTTGTACAGAATTCTCTAATAAATGATCAAAACACATTTGGCATGAATATATTTTAATTCCCAACCATAAATCTCGATATCTCAAATAGCATTCAATTTTATTTTCTATCTAGAAGCCAGTGCAAAGGTGCACAGTCCTTAGCTCTAATGTAGCAACGCACCGTCCTGCAGGTGGGGATTGTTTGTATAAACCATCTGGCTGTTCTCTTAAATAGCATCAAAGAGTAAACTTTCAAGAAGTGGCACGAAACACATAATTATTCATAGAAGACAAAAAGACACACGCATGCACACACCCGCAAAAAGCAGCATACCACCAAAAATATAATCACAGCCTCGGCCGTTCAGAAGTGTGGTTTTTGTATTCAAAGCACAGGGAGCAACATCTAAAAAAAATAAAAACTGTAAATTGTGGCTTTTTTAAAAAGTGGCCTACAGAAAACTTGGTCCTGAAATAATAACCAGCTTACTGTACAAAGCAATAGTTAGAGATCCATTTGAATATACTATATAATCTAGTCCTAAAATCTGCCTACCTTTTAGTCACAGTATAAGAAAATCAGATTAGAGGCCCTATAAAGACTGAAGCTAGGTGAACTGACTGGCTGATCAGCAACTAGCAGAATTATCTTTAAGAGACATCAAAGCCAACTTTCTCTGTGAATAAAAGTAAAGCAAATTTTGTCAGTCCCTTGTTGAGATCAAGTAATACACGACTACAAGTGAGTATTTCTTTTGAAACATGAAAGGGCCAAGAAATTCTTTAGAAGTAGAAGAAGGGTACCAAGGGAAAAATTACTCTGGAAAGAATCTAAAATAATCCATTTTATGATGGATATTAACAAGAGCCAAAAAAAAAAAAAAAAAAATTACTGACCTTCGTTCAATTTCCAAACACCAAGTAATACAGTTAGTTGCACAACAGAGGGGAGGAATGAAAAGTATTAATTGGCAATCCTCTCAAAAACCAGTGTTTTAGCTTCTGCAGAGGCAAATGTATTAACAAAGTTATGCAGCATATGTTATTACTTGATAACATTTGCAAAACCTGCCCTACTAGGACCTTTCTATCAGACTGCAAATAGCAATTGAGCAGTTATATTCAGCAGGCACTGGCAACAAAAATCAAACAGAATGAAAAAAATGTTTATATGAATGCGAAATTGCCATCTTGATGAAATAAATACTTTTAAGAGAATTTGTCCTCCCCTCTCTCTTCGCCACACCAAAACACATATAAACAAAGTGCAACATTTAACAAATAAATTAAGTCAAAGTGGGTTTCCTTGGTTAGGAAAATTTTATACAAGAAGAATCTAGAAGCCAGTGCGAAGGTGCACAGTCTTTAGCTCTTTTTATACATTTAGACACACACATACACAAATTATCGTTGACCCACACAGCCATACATAAAACCCCAAAGTCTCCCCTGGCACACTTTTCATTCCAGTAGTGACAGCTGCAGAAGCAGTGCCAGCTCACTTATCTTGGGCACCACACACCATGACAGGATGGGTGCTTTCACTGAGATTGGTTTGGATGTCATTGACTTACCCCCAAACTTGTCAAAAGAATTAGCAGCACAAAAGACCAACTTAATGAACCTTTGTCACTTTCCTTGAAAACTGTACTACTTGCATAACTGGAAGTTAAGATTCATGTATTTGAAAAAAGCAACAGCTAAATGTAAAAACATCCATCTATACTGATTTCTTCAAATTGTGCCTAAGAAGATGAAACCTATTGAGTGCCAAAGGAAGAGTTCAAATAAACAGTCTGCAATGATGGGTTAAAATAACAACTTACTCATGGCAACTTATTCATAGATAGGTGTAAAATTTGGTCAATTACCTCCCCCTACCCCCAGGGCTTCCTTTTTCAACTATTGCAATGATGCTGGATTTCTTCAGCAATACCCCCTCAAGCGTCAGGTGGTTTCCCAGGTAAAGGAGCCATCCCTAGTATAAGCTGCAGAAGAACCAGGGAGGAAGCAGGGAGGAGGGAGGCAGCCTGGTTTCCACTCATCCAACTGGGCAGCATTTTCGGCATTTCCAAAGGAATGATGTTCAGACTGGGCTGGCCACGACCAGTCACTAGCAAGCAGCTCGGAGAATTCTGTGACTTTTTACATTTACACAGATGTGTTAGGATGAACAAATTCTACATTGCTACTGTCAGATTGTTTTTCTGCCCGAAGAAATTGGCTTTGCATTTTAACAAGTGCCATACTAAAAAGTATATTTTACAGATCCAAAGATGTGACCAGGATATTTCAAAATGCTTCTTTGGGGTAATTTGTTTCGGAAAAGTGTTCAGGATGAAAATTTTGAACCCTATAGCAGCACTTTTGTCCCCTAAAAATATAAAGTAATGTGTTTATTTTACAGGAAACCAGACAGTTGAGGCAGAGAGCGTGGTCGCCTGCCTCCACGGCACTTGGTTGTTCCCCTCGTGAGGGCACTCAGAGGGACAGTGCACTGCTGACAGGAGGTTCCAGGGACGGTCCAGAGACCACCCGGTGTCCCAGAGGCTGAGTCAGTGGTAACGGTTCTGAGTAGCAAATGGATCTTCTGCAATCATCTCCCTCAGGTTTCTCAGGAAGAGAAAAGTCCAAGCACGTGTCTGTACACAGAAATTCTACATAGCTCAGAAGTATCTGAAACTGGTGTACTGCAGATGGCTGGGGTGAGCAAGTATAAAAAAAAAAAAAAAGAAACTGTAGGAAGGGGAAAAAATAAAGGGATTGGTGATTAATGTAGTCCTTGACATGCTACGCGGAGTCGTATCTGTTGAAAGAGAACCAGAGAGAACACAGGAGTTAGAGGACACAGTGACAGGGTGCCCTTCAGAAATGTTTCTTTAATTCTAGATGTTTAGATCAGAGTATCCAAGACAAATATAATGTGAACCACATATTTAATTTTAAATTTTCTAGGGGCTACATTAAAAAGAGAAAAGAAATAGGTAAGTTTAACGTTAATAACATTTAGCCCAATATATTAAAAATATCGTTTCAGTATGTAACCAATACTACATGGTAGGATGTTTTACGTTACACTATCACTATTGAGATATTTTGCATTCGCGGGGGGGGGGGGGGCGGGGGGGGGGGGGGGGGGGGGGTGGGGGGGTTGGGGGGGTGGTGGTGGTGTGGGGGTGTG
>CAUYPK010016812.1:0-43936 GCA_963574355.1 Loris lydekkerianus | reverse complement strand
TGGGACACTGTAGGCAGTTATTACTATTTGATGAGCATACCTGCCATGCTCATTATTAAAGTAACAGCACTATTCGTGTTCTTTTATAAAAAATGTAATTTCTTTGCTTTCAGAAATCTTTTTTTTTTTTTTTTTTTTTTTGAGACAGAGCCTCACTATGTCACCCTGGGTAGAGTGCTATTGTGTCACAGCTCACTGCAACCTCAAACTCTTGGGCTTAAGAGATTCTATTGCCTCAGCCCCCCATGTAGCTGGGACTACAGGCACCCGCCACAACACTTGGCTACTTTTTATTGCAGTTGTTATTATTGTGTAGCTGGCCCAGGCCAGATTCAAACCCGGCAGTCTTGGTGTAAGGGACGGCGCTGTAACCTCTGTGCTACAGGTGCTGAGTCATGCTTTCAGAAATCTTATGATCAAAAACTTTACGTACACATAGGTACTTCTTATAGTGCATGTGGCTTAGGTGACAACTGAGAAGCAAAGCAGTGAGGACTCTGAGAAGGAGCTGGCAGTCTGCAGCTGCTGCTAGGGAAACACATCACTCGGACACCTTTACCACCAGTGATAGACTAGCCAATATAGGAAAACACGTAACGACAGTATTCATTGGCTCAAGAAATAAGAAGACTAGAAGTCGGAAGTTAAAAGATACCATCAGAGACTGGCCTCTCTGCTCTGCCTCTCTGCTCTGCCATCCAGACCATAAGTTTCTGCTGAGGTGACCTCCCCAGTTGATCTGGGGGTACAGCCATCAGCAATGGCAGTTAGGAGTGTCACCCTTCAACATTCACATGTGGCAGGAGAGACCTCTTCATAGCTTCCTCTTAAGAGGAAGGAGATCATTTCCTGGGAGCCAGCAAAGGCTGCCCGGTAACCCCCAGAAGGAAGAGACGGACTCTGCTATACGATGGCCTTACCCTGGGGCTCACACTGGAGTCCACCTTCCCGTGAGGGAAGCGAGTGTCACGGAATGACCTCTCTTAGGAAAAAGGGGAGCAGAGGTAGAAACTGCGATCTCACCTGTGTCCTCTCACTTTTGTGTATGGACAGTTGTCTACATAAATAAAACCACATCTCAGTTGCAACTAGATAAATTATTAAAAGTAATCAAAGAGATAATCCACATTTGATCCAAGAAACAGAAGGATCTTTCTCTTCATATCAGTACATAAAAGGCAAATGAAGAAAGGGGCAGAACCAGGTGGCCCAGTAGGCCCCAGTGCCGTCTCCCCACAGAAACACCAGTGTCAACAACTGTCCATGCACAAAAGCCAGGGTGAGCTTAAGGGCTTCCCTCTTCCCTCAATTCTAAAAGACCGGGGGTGGCAAGACAATTTACCTTCTAAACCAGGGCCATTTGAGCATGAAAAGAGGCATAAAAATCATTAAAATTTGTGTGTGTGTGAGTCCATTCCTTAGTCCATTTTTGTTGCTGTAAAGGAATACCTGAGGCTGGATAATTTATAAAGAAAAAATGTCCTTGGACTCCTGATTCTTCTGGCTGGAGACGGGCCATCTTGTGAGGGATTCTGGTAGCTTCCACTCTCCACAGAAGGTGAAGGCCTGTGAAGATCACATGGGGAGAGAAGAAGCAAGGAGGGGCAGGTGCTAGGCTCTTTTACAACCAGCGCTCTTGGGAATTCACACAGTGGGAGAGCCCACTCATGACCTCTAGGTCAGCACCAAGCCATTCATGACAGATCCACCCCCATGACCAAAACACCTTCCATTACTTCCAACATTGGGGTTAAATTTCAACATGAGGTTTAGGAGACAAACATCTGCACCATAGCAGCATTATATGTACGTATATATGTATGTGGCTATTGATCAGTACGCATGCCATAACATTTTTATTTTATTTATTTGATTTATGTTTTTCAAGACAGAGTCTCACTTTGCCACCCTTGGTAGAGTGCCAAGGCATCGCATCTTACAGCAACCTCAAACTCTTGGGCTTAGGTGATCCTCCTTCCTCAGATTCCAGTTTAAGAAATGTGTCACCTATGCCTATATTTTAAGTGTTCTAATTAGAAAAGGATGCTGAATTTTATGGAATGCTTTTTCTGCATCTATTGAGAAGATCATATGGTCTTTGGTTTTGCTTCTGTTGATACAGTGAGTTACATTTATAGACTTGTGTATGTTAAACCAGCCTTGTATCCATGGGATAAAACCTACTTAATCATGATCAATGATTTTTTTTTTTTTTTTTTAGACAGAGTCTCACTCTGTCACCCTTGGAAGAGTACCGTGGTGTCACAGCTCACAGCAACCTCCAACTCTTGGACTCAAGCAATTCTGTTGCCTCAGCCTCCCAAGTAGCTGGGACTACAGGCACCCACCACAATGCCCAGCTATTTTTTGTTACAGTTGCCACTGCTGTTTTTTAGCTGGCCAGGCCGTGTTCAAACCCACCACCCTCAGTATATAGGGCCAGCACCCTACCCACTGAGCCACAGGCACCGCCCAATGAATGATGTTTTTTAATGTGTAGCTATAATGTATTGGCTAGAATTTTATTGAGAATTTTTGCATCTATATTCATTAGTGAAATTGGTCTGAAGTTCTTTTTAGTTGGATTTTTTCCAGGTTTTGGTATCAGGGTGATGTTTACTTCATAGAATGTATTGGGGGAGATTCTTTCTTCTTTGATTTTTGGGAATAATTTCTGGAGAACCAATATAACCTCTTCTTTGAAAGTTTAATAGAATTATGGTGTGAAGTCATCTGGACCAGAGCATTTTTTTTTTCTTGGGAGATTTTTCTTTGATCTCAGTTCTTGAAATTGGTCTGTTCAAGAGATCTTGGGTAAGTCTAAGGAGAGGGTGTGATTCCGGTTATTGATCCATTTCCTACACATTGTTGAATTTCTGGGCATAATGTTTCTTATAATACTCAGAGATAATCTTTTGTATCTCTGTGGCATCTGTTATTGTTTAACCTTTATCATTTCTGATTGAGGTTATTAGAGATTTTACTTTTCTGTTTCTAGTTAATCTGGCCAAAAGTTTATCAATATTTATTTATTAAAAAAAAATCTTTTTGTTTCATTAGTTTTCTCAAGGAATCTTTTGTTTTCCATTTTATTAATCTCAGATTTAATTTTGGTTATTTCTTTTCATCTGCTGGGTTTGGGGTTAGCTTGTTCTTCTTTTCCAATTCTATAAGATGGTTCATAAGTTTATTGATGCACTCTCTTTCTGTTTTTCTAATATAGGTGCCTAATGTGATAAATTTCCCTCTTAAGACTGCTTTTGCTGTATCCCACGAGTAATAATCAAAATTCTAAAATCTCTAAAAGCTAAATTTTTGATATTTTATGAGTTAAATGTCGATGAAAACTTTTCAGCAATAGATAACAAGTGTTGGCAAAGGTGTGGTGAAAGGGAACCTTGGTGTAGTTGGTGGGAATGTATATTAACAACCCCCTGATGGGAAACAGTGTAGAGGTGAAAGGTGGCCTTGCTAGCAACCTATTCACCAGAGGAGAATGGAGCACCTAACAGAGAGAGCAGGAGAAATAAACCACAGCACCTTTTCCCCTTTGAAGAGAAAACTCACAGCACAACTACCCTTGTTTTCAGTAACACACCTGTAGCCTAACTTGTTATCTCTAAGAATGGTTTGTCAGCCTGGAAGAGCCCTAAGTGGACAGTCGGGGTGTGAGCTCTGCGCCCCAGCTCATGCTGGGCAAATTCCAAGGACTCTGAAAAAAATCAGCTTATAGAGAAAGGAAAAAAAGTAAGGAGCACCTGTAAGAACTTTGCAGCTGCTTCTGTAATCAGGCTGCTAAATCAGAGTGGGGAGAAAGCTATTTTTACTCTTTAAAAATTCCAAGCCTCTTTTCCTCTGGGCCCAGCATTTTTGCTCTTTCCTCTGTGTGCCCTGGAGACTCCCCTCCTTTGCTCTCTTTCTTTCTGTCTCTCTCTCTCTTTCTCAATAAAATAAATAAACTTTCTACCTCTTTATACTCTAAACTCTTGTGAAAACTTTTTTTGACCTGCAATGAGCACCTAATAAATTTTCACCCTTTTTAGGAGGGTCCACAGAAAACTAAAAATAGAACTATCATATGATCCACCAATCTCACCTCTGGGTATATATCCAGAGGAATTAACATCAGTATGTCAAAAAAGATGTCAGCACTCCCATGTTCACTGGAATGTTATTCACAATAGCCAAAATAAGGAAGCAGCCTTGTTATCCATCATCAGATGCATGAATAAAGAAAATGTGGTATACACATGGTTCATCGTGAAAGTTTTGAGATACACAAAAATCAAGAAATGTAAAATCCGCACAGACAGAAACCAATGAACTCCTCCCAGCAATGCCAATAAGACAAGCAAGTCAAAACTTGTACCCACGAATCAGAAAAGACACTGTCAACTGTGTTTCTTGGAAATGAAACAATGGAGCATAACAGAACCTGTCTCAAAAATTTCGTATTCACATACATACATGTATACCATGGAATACTACCCAGTCTTTAAAAGAAGGAAATTCTGTCATTTGTGACAACATGGATCAATCTGAGGGACACCATGCTAAGTGAAATGAGACAAGCATAGAAACACAAACACCACACCCTCTCACTTATGTGTGGAATCTAAAAAAGTTGAGTGCCTACAAGTAGACAGTAGAATGGTATTTGCCAGAAGCTGGGGATGAGGGTGGATGAGAAAATGGGAGATACGGATCAAAGAGTACAAAGTTTTAGTTTGACAGGAGAAATAAGCTTTAAAGGTATGTTGCACTGAATGGTGACTAAAATAATGATGCATTATGTATTCCTTTTTTTTAACTTTATTCAAATTAATATGAGGGTACAATATCTAGGTTACATGGCTCTTGCCTCCAGGGCAAAGACCCATTTGTAGAAGAGCCCCTCACCCAGTGGACGTGCTATGCACCCTCACAATGTACACAATAGGCAAGATCCCACCCCATACCCTCCCTCCCTCTGCCATACACTCTCCCCTCCCCCACCTCCCACTTCCCTCTACCCCTGAACTGGAATATACTAGTGTTCCATTGTTCTTAGGAACATGTAATTTTTTATACATTGATTTCATTTTAGTATGGAGTACATTGGATATTTATCTTTCCATTCTTGCAATACTTTACTAAGAAGAATGTATTTCAACTCCATCCAGGTAAATGTAAAAGATGTAAAGTCTCCATCTTTTTTTAATGGCTGCATAATATTCCATGGTATACATATACCAAAGTTTGTTGATCCATTTGTGAGTTGGTGGGCACTTAGGTTGCTTTCACAACTTGGCAATTATGAATTGAGCCGCAATAAACATTCTAGTGCAAAAGTCTTCGTGGTAAAATGATTTTGTTCTTCTGGGTAGATACCTAGTAATGGGATTGCAGGGTCAAATGGAAGGTCTATATTTAGATCTTTGAGGATTCTCCATACCTCTCTCCAAAAGGGCTCTATTAGTTTGCAATCCTCCCAGCAGTGTAGAAGTGTTCCCATCTTGCCACATCCAAGCCAGCATCTGGTGCTTTGGGACTTTGTGATGTGGGCTAATCTTGCTGGGGAGGTGATATCTTAGAGTGGTTTTGATTTGCATTTCTCTGATGAATAAAGACTATGACCATTTTTTTATGTCGGCCATATGTCTGTCCTCCTCCTTTGAAATTTCTGTTCAAATCAATTGCCACTTATAGAGAGGGTTGGTTGCACTTTTCTTGTTGTTTAATTTGAATTATCTATAGATTCTAGTTATCAGGCCTTTCTCAGATTCATAACATGTAAAAATCTTCTCCCATTCTGAGGGCTGTCTGTTTGCTTTGCTTGTAGTACTCATAGCTGTGCAAAAGCTTTTTAGCTTGATCAAGTCCCAGTTATTTATTTTTGGTGTTGCTGCAATTGCCAGGGGGGAGTCTTCCACATAAAGTTTTATCCCAGGCCAATATCTTCAAGTGTTTTCCCCACACTCTTTTCTAAAATTTTTATTGTTCTTGTTTCTTAAATTTAAATCTTTTATCCAATGAGAATCAATTTTTGTGAATGGTGAGAAATGCGGGTCCAGTTTCCGTCTTCTATATGTGGATAACTAGTTCTCCCAGCACCATTTGTTAAATAAGGATTCTTTACCCCATTGCATGTTTTTCTTGGGCTTGTAAAGGATTAAATGACAATATGTGGCTGAGTTCATCTCTAGAATCTCTATACTATTCCACAGGTCTGTGTCTATATTTTTGTGCCAATACCATGTGTTTTGATCACTAAAGCTTTGTAATATAACCTGAAGTCTGGCAACGTGATGCCTCCAGAATTGTTTTTATTTCTAAGAACTGTATTTGCTGTTTGGGGTTTTTTCTTGTTCCACAAGAATCAAAGTACAATTTTTTCAAGATCTTTAAAATATGACTTTGATGCTTTGATGGGGATTGCATTAAATCTATAGATTGCTTTGAGTAGTATGGACATTTTAACAATGTTGATTCTTCTCAGCCATGACCATGGTATGTTCTTCCTTTTATTGGTATCTTCTACTATTTTCTTTCTTAAAATTTCTTAATTCTCTTTATAGAGATCTTTCATGTCTTTTGTTAGATATATTCTCAGATATCTCATCTTCTCTGGTGCTATAGTAAAAGGAATAGAGTCTGATTTTGTTCTCAGCTTGACAACTGTTGGTATATATGAAGGCTACTGATTTGTGGGAATTTATTTTATAACCTAAGATACTGCTATATTTCTTGGTCATGTCTAGGAGCTTTATAGTTGAGTTCCTGAGGTTTTCCATCTATAAGATCATGTCATCTGCAAAGACAGAAAGTTTGACCTCCTCTGCACCCATTTGGATTCCTTTGATCTCTTTCTCTTGCCTTATTGTGATGGCTAGGCCATCCAACACTACGATAAATAGCAGTGGAGACAGTAGTCATCCTTATCTGGTTCCAGATTTGAGTGGAAATGCTTTCAGTTTTACTCCATTGAATAAGATATTGGCTGCGGGTTATCTGTAGATAGCCCCTATCAGTTTCTAAGCTGTTCCTTCTAAACCTATTTTCTTGAGTATTTTTATTGTGAAAGGATGCTGGATATTGCAAAAGCCTTTTCTGCATCAGTTGAAAGAATCATGTGATCATTGTTTTTGATTCTATTTATGTGGTGCATTATATCTAGAGATTTGAGAATGTTGAACCAACCCTGTGTCTTTAGGATAAAAATCACTTGATTATGGTGTATAACCTTTTAAAAGTGTTGTTGTATTCTGTTTGCTAGTATCTTGTTGAATATTTTTGCATCGATATTCATTAATGATATTAGTCAATAGTTTTCTTTTTTATGTTGGGTCATTTCCTGGTTTGAGGATCAGGGTTATATTTGCTTTATAGAATGTGCTGGGGAGGATTTCTTCTTTCTCTGTGTTTTAGAAAAGTTTATGCATTATAGGAAACGAGTTCCTCTTTGAAGGCTTAATAGAATTCTGATGTGAAACCATCTGGTCTAGGGCTTTTCTTTTGGGGGAGATTTTGTATAATTGATGCTATTTCAATGCTTGATATTGGTCTATTCAAGATTTCCAAATCTTTCTGGCTAGTTTTGGGACATATTGTGCTTCCAGATATTGGTTCATCTTCTCTACATTTTTATATTTCTGGGAATAGAGATTTTGTAGTAATTGTTAAGAATCTTTTGTATTTCTGTGGCATCTGTTGTTATTTTCCCTTTATCATTTTTTATTATAGTTATTAGAGATCTTATTTTTCTGTTTATGGTTAGTCTAGCCAAGGGTTTATCAATTTTATTAATCCCTTCAAAGAACTAACTTTTTATTTCACTGATCTTCTGAATAATTCTTTTGTTTTCAATTTCATTTGCTCTAATTTTGTTATTTCTTTTCTTCTTCTGGGTTTGAGATTACTATTCTTCCTTTTCCAGTTGCTTTAGATGGCCCTTTAGGTTGCTTCCTTGCTCTCTTTCTGTTTTCTTTATGAAGGCATCTAACACTATAAATTTCCCTCTAAGGACTGCCTTTGCAGTATCCCACAGGTTTTCATAGTTTGTGTCTTCATTATTGTTTTGTTACAGAAATCTAATGATCTCCCTCTTAATCTCGTCTATGACTCAGCTATCATTCAGCACAAGATTATTTAGTTTCCATGATTTTGTTTGAGTATGAGGATTTCTGTAGATGTTGAGTTCAACTTTTATTCCATGATGTTCTAAGAAGATACACAGGATAACTTCTATTCTTTTGAATTTGTTGAGGTTAGCATTGTGACCTAAGATATGATCAATTTTGGAAGATGATCCATGGGCTGATAAGAGGAATATGTATTTAGTTTTGTTAGGATAAAGTGTTCTATAAATGTCTGGTAAGTCCATTCGTTCCAGGGTCTTCTTTAAGTCCATTATTTCTTTGTTTAGTATCTGCTTGGAGGATCTGTCCAATACTGCCCATGGGTGTTAAACTCTGTAACTATTATAGTGTGGGAAGATATGTTATTCAGTTCAGTTCGGGTTTGTTTTATGTATCAAGGAGCATTCAGATAGGGTGCATAGATGTTAATTATTGAAATATCTTTGTAGTGTGCGTTTCCCTTGACCAGAATGATGTGTCCATTTTTGTCTTTCATTATTTTTTTGGTTTGAATCCCATCGTATCTGCATACAAGATAGCAACCCCAGCTTTTTTCTGCTTTCCATTTGCCTGGAATACCACTGCCCATCCTCTCATCCTGAGTCTTGTTTTATCTTTTGAGGTAATATGAGTTTCTTATAGGCAACAGATATCTGGCCAGAGTTTTTGTGTCTAGTCAGCCAACCTGTGCCTCTTTAAAGACGAGTTCAAACCATTCACATTGAGAGAATTAATAGATGTGGCGAAGTTTGGTCATCTTATTTTTCACAAGTTCAGAGCTTAATTTTAAGCCTCTAACCATTGGGAAGCTAGGCTTTGTTCTTTAATTTCTGTGTAGGTCTAATTTGGGGGTGTACCCTTCTGTTCATTGTTATGAAGAATGGGTCTGAGTATTTCCTGTAGAGCTGGGGTAGTCATGGCAAATTTCCTTAGCATGTGAATGCCAGTAGAGTATTTGTTTTTCTATCACAAATAAAACTCAATTTAGAAGGGTGTAGGATCCTGAGCTGAAAATTATTTTGTTGAAGAAGGTTGAAGGTCAATGACCATCCTTTTCTGGCTTGGAAAGTTTCAGCTGAAAGATCTGCAGTCATGTTTATACTTATCCCTTTGTAAATATTTTTCTTATGCCTGGCTGTTTGAAGAATTTTCTCCTTCATACTAACATTGGCAAAATTAATTACAATGTGTCTAGGAGATGCTTTGTTTGGATGGAGTCGGGGGTTCTGAAACTGAATTTCTGTGTCTCTTGCAATACTTGGGAAATTCTCTGCCATAATGTCTTAGATCAGAGAATTTATGCCTTTTGAACCATTCTCTTTTCCTTCAGGAATCCCTATAATTCAGATGTTTGATTTCTTGGAATTATCCCATAACTCTCTCAGATAATATCTTGTTCTTTTTCTCCATTTTTATGCCTCTTTGAATGCTTGGAATAGTTCAAGAGTCTTGTCTTTTTTATCTGAGATTCTTTCGTCCCCTTGCTCAATTCTGTATTCTCAATTCTCTACTGTATTTTGAAGCTCCTCAAATACCATTTTCAATTCCTTAAGCTCTGGTATATCTTTCCTCATTATGTCCATGTCCTCGGTGACTTTGTCTTTGAATTCATTAATTTCTTGAAACAACTTCTGAACTGTTTTTTTGTTCTCTGTTTCCATCTTTTCCTCCAGTCCTATTATCTTATTTGCCATTAATATTCTAATTTCTGTTTCTGACATTTCAGCAATTTCTCTGAAATGGATGGGATTCTCTGTTCTATTTTCTTTGACATCCCCAGGAGGCATTGATCTGCTCTGTTTTTTCATGTTGCCAGAGTTCTTTAGCTGATTCCTCCTCATGAGTATTTTCTGCTTCTTCCTCTTTTTTAATATGTTAATTATACTTTTTAGTTCCATTGATAGTTTGTCCCTGATGAGTCCATTCTGTCCAGGTCCCACCCTAGGGGCAGGGTCTTCTAAGACCTGTGGAACTGGCATCCGACTGAAGAAATATAGAGTTAGGAACAATGATAAAGAAAGAGACATGAGACGCATAGAATTTTCAAAGGTGGGAGTTCAGGGGACCACCGCCAGTTTGTGGGCTCTAGTGAGTAGGCCTGCATCTTTGTTCCACTCAGCTTTTATTGAAATCTGTCTGCCCAGGTGATAAGCTTGGGAGGGAACAAGGACATCAGCAGTTTCTCTGAGTAAGCATATCATCTCCTATTGTGATTATTTTTAACTTTAAGGATTTGAGCAATTTTGAGGAGTTTGAAACTTGAGACTTGTGTGGGGGAAGCCTCCTGTCTGGAGTCACATACACAGTCTCCTAGGGAGGTGTTAAGCTCTGCTAGTTCACTGTGGAGTAAAATGCCACTGGCACTAATCTCCTCTGAGGAATCAGTGGGAGAGAGGCATCTTCCTCCATCATCACCACAGAGGATTTTCCTCTGTGATAAGGGATGTTAAGCTCTCCTGCCTGTATTTCAGGGCTCAAGCTGTTCCCTTGGTCTCTGCCTCAGCCAAATCTCCATAATGGGTATCTGCTTTGCCTGTTTAATGAGCTGGAAATGACCTAGAAAATGTATCTATTCTAGGTCTTTTCATAATCTCTTTTATGACCATTGCTTTTCTCAGAGTGTTCACAGACTCAGCAGGGTATTGGTGTAAGCTCTATCTCCAATAGGCCAGAGTTTCAGTAAAGGTCAGAAACTTGTTCAGGTAAGAAATTTAGCAATGGCTGGCTTGAAGGTAAATTAACTGACTTTTCTTTGTTCTGAACTCCTTCAACTTACTTTTTAATTTTCCCTTTTTCCGGGGGTGCCCTCCCCTGCCAAGAATAGGGTCTTCAGTTCCCATTGTGCCTGCACACTCCTCACTGCTGCAGTGCCACTGCTGCACTAACAATGGCAGACAAGTGGTGAATCCACAGCCCCAGACAGTGTCTCCAGGGGGACAAGAATCAGACAGTACTGGTTCAGAGTTCCAATCAAAGTTGCTCTGCCAGTACTGGCTCTGCCCACCAAATCAAGCTCCCAAGGCTGCCCAGCTGACATTGCTGGTCCAGCATTCAGGAGAGATGCTTATAGCTGGGCAACATCCAGCCAATCAAGCACTGAGGGCTACAGCTCAGTAGACAGTGGAGGCCCAGAACTCAGACAAAGTCACTTAGGCATGGGCACCACCTGCCCAGTTAAACTCAGGGGGCTGCTGCCTGGTGGAGGGTGCAGGTCTAAAGTTCAGGTGTCACTCAGGCACCAGGCACAGCCCACCCACTTGAGTTCAGAGGGCCTCTGCACAGTGAAAAGGGCTAATCCAAAGTTCAGTCCAAAGTTGCTTAAACCTTGGCCCGACCCACACAATTTGGCTCAGAGAGGCACGCCTGGTGGAGGCCAGAGATCCAAAGTTCAGGGCAAAGTCACTTAAACCCTGGTCCTGCCCCTCAGTTGATCTCAGAGAGCCATGCCTGGCAGAGGCCAGACATCCGAAGTTCAGGACACCCACCTGCCCATCCAATTAAGTTCATAGAGCAGTGCCTGGTGGAGAGGGCTGGTCCAAAGCTCACTCACAACTCAAAGTCACTTAAGCATTGGCCCTAAACACCTAATGGAGCTCAGAAGTTTTTCTGTTATTTTTCTTCCACTTCCTTGTTTCTGCCACTTGGTTCAGCATAGGTGATGTGTACCTCATGCAGTCCTGTCAGTGCAGAGCTCCTCTCATTTGTCTTCCATCCACTTCAGTCCAATATCTCTCCCTTTGGGCATGAGCCTCTGGCAAAAGCTGCTTCTAGTCAGCCGTCTTCCAACAATCATGCATTGTGTATTTCAAAATTTCTCAAGGAGTATATTTTAAATGTTTTTACCACCAAAAAATGATAATTACTTAAGGTGAAGAATTTGCTAATTAGCTTAAGGTAATCATTCCACAATGTAAATAAATGTCAAAACATCACATTGTATATAATAAATACATATATATATGAATATATATGATTCATAAGTATGTAATTGTTATTTATTGATTAAAAATTAAAATTTTTTAACTACTTAAAAAGTATCCTACTCAGAATGTACAGGACCCATTCACAGAAAGCTCACCCTCATCACAGGATTCATTCTAGGACAAACAATTTAAAATTTTCCAAGTAGTTTCTCATTGGCTCAAACTTCCCTAAGCCATGACTTATCAAGGGCCTCAAAGAAGGAAAACCTGTACCATCACACTGAAGTATTTGGTTTACATCAACAATAGTTGTCATCAAAACTTTATAGTTCTATCACTGCTCATGCAAAGTATCTATAAGCATAGACAACTATAACATCCTTTGCCATAGGTGGACTATCTCACCTTGAATGAGTGCAAGTATATGAACATTATGTGTGCATCAAACATACTGTGTGCATATTTTCTACTCCACTGGTTTCTCCATCTAGTAAGAATGTTGTGTTTACCACGATGATGTGCTTCACCAAAATTTGTGTTCACATTATCATGACACAAATATGACTTTATTTTCTCTGTTACATATTTAAGCTGAATTTATAACAGCTCTCACCAAAAAGTCACATGGTTAGCATTAAACAGAATGAACTTCCAAATGCCCTATTTTGACTTCATGAATTAGATGAAATAAATCAAATTTTTACCAGAAATAATTGATTTACTTTATGACACATCTTAAAACACTGAGACAAAACTAGCCTCACTTAATCCTTGGAAAGTTCTTCTGCTAATGAAGTGAACATGTTAACAGCTTTTGTTTCACATTTATACATTCATAAAAGTGCTTGAAGCTGATAACAGAGAATTAGAGAGCACTCATGATCTAACACTCAGAGTCTGAACAATGAGTCTCACTTAGCACAGCGCTGTGCAAACCCTCTTCTGCAGCTTCACATCAGCTTCCTTCATAGGTGAACCCTACAGCTGAGAGGCAGAAGCCTGGTCGGTGACATGGATCCCCTGGTTTTTAGGAGGCCAGAACAACATGTGGGTGAAGGCAAAAGGGGTCTCATGAGTTGAGTGTTATACATTATTATTAGTTTCCATATTCATTATTTTGTTTTCCCTCTAACATGAGTTTTCATTTTTTAGCTCATTATCACCAAAAGTGTTTACTGGAAAAAATTTTTAAAAGCATTGCTAAACAATGCTATAAGTAAATCGTGAATTTGCCCCACATGTTAAGTATGTGGAGCTAGATCACTCAGCCTCTTTGTTTCTACCATATTTCGCTCACACTTACCTCACCATCCATTCCCCATAGTTGCCAGTAACTGCACCAAATGGTGGCTGGGTGTCTCGGGCTACAGTATGGCTTCAGCAAGACTGGCAGGTACACTGGGTTGTTGGCAGGGAGGCAACACTGAATAGTTTTCTGTTGCTCTAAGTGTGGGACCAGAAGCAAAGACACCATCAGGGAACTTTCTAGAAACACAGAATCTCTGGTTGCACCAGCATGCACACCTGAGCAGGACCCCAGACAGCCCGGATGTACCCCAGTTGCCACGCAGCACTGGAATGCTTCCCCTCCACCACCTAGACAGAAAGAACTGACCTGGGAGGGGGCGTTTGAACACGCTGTGCTCCTGAGCACCTGGACCACTGTCCTCAAAGGAGAGGGGTGAGCCACACTGGGTCTGTGAGGGCAGAAACACAGGGAGGCCAGTGGTTTCCTTCCCATTAGCACCACAAGGTGAGGACTCTGCACGCACAGCTAACTTCACAGAGTGCATCCACTAAACCCATTGCAGCTGATGGTACAGCAACTAGTAGCCATAACATTTTCTTATAAAACGTAGAATTCAAGCAGAAATAAAACTGGATAGGACCATCTTAGGTAAACAAGGAGGCAGGACAGTCTGACCTGCCCTCACTTCCCTCTTCTCAAACGCAGAGGCTTTATAAAATATAAACCCTAGGTTATTTTCTCAGCTACTATTTCAAAGACAAAGTCCAGAAGTGTTTATCTACCTCTTCATTTAGATATTTATTTATTGTTTTCTTACTTTTCTTCTTCAAATTAAAAAAAAATCTTTTAAGTGAGATCAACATAATTCAACCTCATATTCAGCCCCGCGCACGTGTGTGTGCGCGTGCGCTTGTATCTCCATTAGCCTTGTATCTACATATCTCCATTGTATCTCCAATAAAAAGGCTCCTAGAAGCAGAAGGTGAGTTAATTCAGGGAGCTATAAAGTTCCCCTAGGAATACTAGCCGAAAAATTCATGCAGTGATGTCATTAAGAGGAAATTACTGTGTCAGCTCATCAGCTTAAGACACAGAACAGCTCTTGAATATGTAAAGATTTTAAACAATCTTCCCTAATTGAACATGTACCATTTAACAGAAATTGCAAAGTTCCGTTAACATTTAACACAAATAGAACTTGACTATCCCATTTTCCTATTTTACAAGGATATGTATTAAATCAAGCAAAGAGTAGAACAAGATTAAAGAATGTCATGATCAAAAATCATGGTTGAACTAAGCTGCCTAATGCTGAAAAATTGAAAACTTGAGGTTTTTTTTTTTTTACCTCTGGAAGAGTTGTTGCTACTTGTACAATTTTTTTCTTCTTTTTTTTTGAGACAGGGTCTTACTTTGTCACCCAGTGACACTGTGGCCTCAAACTCCTGCCTCAAGTGATCCTCCTGCTTCAGCCTCCCAAAGTGCTGGGAGTACAGGTATGAGCCACTCACTATACCTGGCCCTACAGATTTTTGATAATTTACAAGTAGTTTAAATCTAATCTGTTGTTTTTTTTAAACTCATTGTTTCAAATCAAGGGTTTCCAATATATTAAAAGAACAATATTAAATTTTATAAACATTTTAATATTTCTTTCAATAAGAAAACATCTTAAGATATTACAAAGCTGGGCAGTGCCTATGGCTCAATGGGTAGGGCGCCAGCCCCATATGCAGAGGGTGGTGGGTTCAAACCCAGCCCCAGCCAAATTGCAACAAAAAATAGCCAGGTATTGTGGTGGGCACCTGTAGTCCCAGCTACTTGGGACTCTCTCACACTTGCCTCTCACACTTATGTAGTAGGCACACATTTTATTTTGGCTCCATATAATTTTGTTGATTGTTTTCTCGAGGAGATGGCTGCACTAAAGGTAATTAATGACATTCTTTTTGCTGGGACCTGGTTAACATATTCCAAAAGCTTCTAAGAAAATTTGAAATTCAAATAAATAAAAAGGAAAAAATACTTAAAATTATAGAAATGATAGGTGGCATTTTGAAGTAGATTCATCCAGAATTTCTCCCATGCAAATGTAAGTGTGCATATACACACAAACATTCATGAATGTTGACATATAGAATGTATATATACGTTCATATAGCCACATATTTCATTCATTCATCAATCTGCCCATGCACATCTCTAACAAAAATACTGACCGAGCAGCCCTCTGCACCCAGGCATTGCACTACCAGTCTGTGTCCCTTTTCATGGAGAGAACAGCATTAAACAAATAATGTGATAATGTAAAATAACTAGTTACAAACATGGTCAGTGCTATAAAGAATCTCTAACAGGTGCTCAATTTGTTGGGGAAATACAGGTGTCCCAAAAGTCACCCCTAAAGTCACCACATGTGAGGGAAATGGGAAATTTCAGCTAAATGTGACTTTTTTTTTTAACAAAATATGCGTTACAGAATTTTACAAAACACTTACACAATAGTCTGCAGGTGTCGGCCCCTTCTTTGTAAGATTTTGTAATGGATACCTTATAAATGCGTAGTTAGCTGTAATTTTCCATTTTCCCTACCTATGGCAACATTAGAGGTGATTTTGGGGACACCCTGTATTTGGCGATCTGAAAGGACGCTGGCTTGGCTACACAAAAAGGGCAAACGCTGGAGAATTGGTGCAGGGCCTGTGGGAATCCTCTGCCTGTAAGGATTTTAGCCTTCAGCCACATAACTGAAATTTCCAGGCAAGAGGGTGACAGTGTCACAGTCACATCTTTTAAAAGGACTCTGACTGCAGAGCAATGATTTCTAAGACCTAAGTCTTAAGGGACAAGAGTGTCAAGAGCAGTTTGAGGGCCTGGAGTGGGCTCAGCCTGGAGTGGGCCTGAGAGACGGAGAGAAGACTCTGTGCACTGGACACCCCTCGCTTTGCGTTCACCTAACACATAGTGGCTGTCCTTCCTGTGTTGATGAATATAGGTCTGCATTGTCATTTTATTAGCAGACCAGTATATATGAATTTCATGAGTTTATTTAACTAATCATATATTTTTCAACAATTACTTTAAATTTCCTTATATTAGAAAGAAGCTATAATAAACAACACTTATACCTATACCCTCATGAACTTGCCTAATTATTTCCTTTTTTCTTTTCTTTTCTTTTGTTTTCCTTTCTTTTCTTTTTTTTTTCAACCTCAAACTCCTGGGCTCTAGCAATCTCCTTGCCTCAGCCTCCAGAGTAGCAAGGAATAAAGGTGCACATCGTAATTATTTCTTTATGATAAATCTTTTTTTGTTTGTTTTTAGTAGAGGTGAGGTCTTGCTCTGTCACCCCAGCTTGAGTACAGTGGTACCATTATAGCTCACTGCAGCCTGGAACTCCTGGGTTCAAGCAATCCTCTCACTGTACCCTCCCAATTTAGCTAGGATTATGGCAAGAGGCACTGCACTCAGCTCTTAAAATAAATCTTCAGAACTGGAATTGAAAGACCTTGTTGGAGGTGGGGATATTGATCAGTACTGCAACCTTAACAGTTTGTATAATTCATACCTCCACAGGGAGTGCAGGAGAGTGATCATTTTTTTATATCCTCAGCTTGGTTTTTTTTTTTTTTTTCAATCTTTGCCAATCTTATGGCCAATGTTTTTCTTTTCCAGAAGATTGAATAGTTGGCCCACATATATTCTTCTGTGATTGGCCTTTTGTTGTCCTTAGCCCATTTTTCTATTGGAAGTTTAGTTTTGTTAGATTGACCTTAGAAGAAGTCTTTAAATTGTAAAGACAAAAGCCTTTTGTCAGTCACATCTGTGTATAAGCTTAAGGTTATTCTTCCTGGCTTTTAAATTTGTTCCACATTCATATTTACATTAAAATATTTATAGAATCAAATCTATCACATCACCATGCATTCTAACTTTGGTAGCCAACTGTGGTCCTTTGAATTCAGAGCAGAGAATTTTAATATTACAAAAACAAATTTGTCAAAAAAGTGCCGTGTTCATTCTTCCAAGACAATCACTTTCTAAACTTTCAGCTGTCCCCACGTAGTATCTTTGTGTCTTTTGGTGTTTCTGATTCTGCTTATATTTCCCTGTATTGCTTCCATGTTTTTTTGGATCTAAGGCTTTCATTATCTCAGATGAATCCTTGCATTTCTGAAAGCATCTTATTCTATTCTCAAACGTTAATACACAATTTAGCTAGAATTAGCCAAGAAAGAATTCTAGATAAGAAATACTTTCCCAGGTTAGTCTAAATTCAAAGTTTGGATGAACCACTATGTACATTTTCCTACACGTATGTCCATTTCTATGTCTGTATTTACAACTAGCTATGCCTGCGCTTGTGTGACCATTACAGTAAGAAAGTGTATGTGGCCCACATTCCATTCCTTCACGAAATGGAGATTTCCCTAAGGTGAACTTCTAATATAACTATTACAATTATGATTTTACATTTAATTATCAGTAATTTTAATTACAATTAAGAACTTATTTTATTATTTCCAAGAATTTTATACCCAGAAGACTAAAATGACTTCTCTCCTATTAAACACCAGATGATATGTCAGCAATGTCAAAAATTCTCCAACATATAAATAAATAAATAGTTTAAATAAATAGTTCAAATGTTTCTTTAAAACTAGCATGTCATACCTCAAACTGTGGAGTTTTTGCTCCCATTCACATCTTTGATGGTATAACCATAAGTTTATTCCTTTCGTTTTAGATAGCTTTGTTTTTAGAAAAATAATCATTTTTCTAAATGCTCCTCATTTATTGGAATTTTGAACTTCTCAGTCCTGCTTCTTTCTCTAAGTACTGTTTTCCTAGAACTTAGTCTTAAACTTTCAGGAACTTTCTACTGTATGGCTAAAGAAATATTAGCTAGACAAGAAGTAGAAAAAAATTCTCTATTTCATGAAGCTGATGAAAGCAGATACTATTGTTTGGAATAAAACCATTCTCAGAAAAAAAAAAAGTATTCATGAATTGGAATATTATAAGACATCAGATCCTAGATGTTTATGTTCTATAAAAATAAACTTTAAGCTCTAAAAGTCTATAATTCTTACTAATTGTTTGCCATGGCGATAATATATAAATTGGTATCTATGTTCACTGAAAGTATCATTAGTTGCAAGTTTTCTTTCTAAAGCCAGGAAAGGGTCATTGGCAGTTCCCTTTTCTTCACCTGCGTGGTACACAGAGAGACCAGACTTACAGAAATTCATTATGGACACCCAGAAAACATGCTAATATTTAGTAAGAAAAGTAGCCAAAATTAAGTTCAGATAATTGACAGATTTTCCAAAAAATTGCCTTGACCATTTATAGTCCTACTAATAGCACATGAAAGGGCATCTTTCTTCACATTTCAAAATTTTGGCAAGTTTAGATGTTATAGACACATTTGCAATCTGAAAGATGAAACGTAATCACTGTAGAAGTTTTGACTTGATTTTTTTTTTTTTTGGCCGGGGCTGGGTTTGAACCCGCCACCTCTGGTATATGGGGCTGGCATCCTACTCCTTTGAGCCACAGGTACCGTCCTTTGACTTGATTTTTAATTGACTCTCAGAGGTGTGGGACACCGGTGTTTCTTCTTTCTGTGTCTGCCTCTTGATACCTTCACATGTTATTGCTTGGATTTTTTTTTGGTATGGTTGTTTGTGTGGTTAGTGTCAAATTTAAGGAATCCTCACTTTATTCATGACTACAAGAATTTACATTTATGGAGTTGTATCATTTTAGCTCTCACATGTGGGACTTGAATTTTCAACCAAACAGTAATAGAACATACATTTTTCTCAGGCCGATTCTGGATGTTTTATATAAGTGGAGTTATGGAATATTTGTCCTTTTATGATCAGCTTTTTTCTCTTAGAAAAATTTTTTCAAGATCCATCCACATTCTAGCACATATCAGAACTTCTTTCTCTTATGAATATTCCATTGTATGTATAAACCACATTCTGTTTATCCACTTACCTGTTGATGAATACCTGGATTATTTTTACCTGTTGGCTATTGTGAATAATGCTCCAATGAATATTAGTATAAAAATACCTCTATGATATTTTTCTACTAACTGAAAATATCCCTGTTTTCAGTTCTTTGTGGGTAATTACCTAATAGTAGAATTTCTGGGTCATATGATGGTAGTTCTCTATCTACCATTTTAAGGACTTGCCAAACTTTTCTGTAGAGAGGTAGCACCGCTTTACATTCCCACCAAAAATAAGTAAGGTTTCCAATTTCTCTCCATTATCACCAACATTAGAGTCACATAAAAGGGATTCTCAATAACATTAAGAGAAAAATTCTCATTCTAGATTATGGAGGTCAGAAGATAGTGGAAGGACATATTTAAAATGCTAACAGAAGGTGAAAAAAAAAAAAAAAACAACTTGTGAACCAAGAATTTTATATCCAGCAAAACTACCTCTCAAAAAATAAGGGGAAATTAAGACATTTCAAGATAAACAAAAGCTCAGGGAATTTGTTACCATTAGATGTGACTTACAAGAAACTCTTAAGACAGTCCTTCAGGTTTAAATGAAAGGATGATAGACTAATTCAAAATGGCATGAAGAAATAAACATATCTGGCAAAGGTAAATACATGACAAATATAAAACCAACTATTATTGTATTTTTTATTCCTAATGTTACTTTTTATTTCCAACTAGATTTAAAAGAAAAATATAAAAAGTACATGTAAATCTGTATTATTAGGCACACAGTGTATGAAGATATAATTTATGATAATAACAACATAAATAAGGGAGAATTGTGATGAAGGAAGCTGAATTTTTGTATGCTTTTGAAATAAAGATGGCATCAATTAAAACAGCATGTTTTAAATTTAGTTTAGTAAATGTAATCACAATGGTAATTATAAATAAAATATCTAAAATATACACAAAAGGAAATAAGAAGTAAATCAAAATAGTTAATTGTAAAAAGTCAACTAAATATAAAAGAAGGCAAATAATGGAGGAAATGAGGGACAAAAAGCTATGAGGTATACAGAAAACAAATAGTAAAATGGCATAGTCCTACTTTATCAGAAGATATCAGAAAAAAGAAATAATACAGATTAGAGTATAAATAAATAAAATTGAAATACAAAACCAATAAAGATGATTGATTCTATGAATATATCAAGAGAATTGACAAATCTTTAAGTTAGAGTGACAGAAAAGGAAAAGAATGAAAACATAAATAACTAAAATCAGAAATAAAACTGAGGACATTATTATTATTGATCTTAAAGAAATACAAAGACAATTGTATGTAAAAGGTACTATATAAAATTGCATACCCTAGATAAAATGGATAGATTTTAAGAAGCACATGAATTACTGTAGCTGACACAAAAAGAAATAGAAAATTGGAAAAGACCTATATGTAAAGAAATCCAATCAGTAATCAAACACTCCCTCCCCGAAAACTCCAGGACTAGATATCTTCTCTGGTGAATTTTACCATCTATTTAAAGAAAAATTAACAATCTTTTTCAAATTTTTCCAGAAAACAAAAGGGAGAATACTTCCTAACTCATTCTATAAGGCCAATATTGCTCTGATACTAAGACAAAGAAAAAAAAAAATTATAGACCAAAATCCTTTATGAATATTAATGTAAAAATACCCAAGAAAACACTAGCAAAATCAGTCCAAAAGCATATTGAAAGAATTTTCTATTGCTAGGTAGAATTTATCCTAGGAATGCAAGGGTGATTCAAGATAAGAAAGTCAGTCAAGGTAATAAACCACATTCATAGAATGAAGAACAAAAACTTCATAGCCAGCTCAATAGATATAGAAAAGGAATTTGAGTAAAGGCAACATTTTTGTATATGTGTGAAATCAAAGCACTCAAAAAATCTAGGATTATAGGGAACTTCCTCAACCTGATAAATGGCACTTATGATAAACACACAACTAACATTGTAATTCATGGTGAAAGACTGAAAGTTTTCTTACTATAAGATCAAGACCACCTACACAAGGATGTCTGTTTTCACAACTCTTGGTCATCATTGTGTTGGAAGTTGTAGCCAAACCAATTAATTTTCCCTTATTTTTTGAGAGATAGTTTTGCTGGATATGAAATTCTTGGTTGACAAGTTTCTTTTTTCCTCCTGTTAGCATTTTAAATATGTCCTTCCACCATCTTCTGACCTCCATAATCTAGGATGAGAAGTTTTCTCTTAATCCTATTGAGAATCCCTTTTATGTGACAGGTTATTTCTCCCCTTACTTCTGTCAAGATTCTTTCTTTATCCTTGGCTTTCAATAGTTTGATTATAATGAATCTCAGCATAGCTTTTCTTTAGTTTATTCTACTCAAACTGTGTAGAGATTTTGAATTTGTTGGTTCATGTCTTTTGTCAAGTGTGGGATGTTTGGGCCATTATTTCTTCAAATATTCTTTTGTCTTTCTCTCTTCTCCTTCTTGAACTCTCATAATAAAATGTTGGTCAGCTTAATAGTGTCCCACAGGTTATTTACACTCTGTTTGCTTTCTTCATTTTTTTACTCTCTGTTTCTCAGACTCAGTAATTTCAATTTTCCTATCTTCAAGTTTGTTGACTCTTTCTTTTATGTTCTCAAATCTTCTGTTGAACTTTTCTAGTGAATGTTTGCCTGTCTCTTCCTGTGATTTTAGCTCCAGAATTTCTGTCGGGTTCTATTTTGTAACTCTGTTTATTCTCATTTTACTTTTTCCTTATTTTTTTTTAATTATTTGCTGGCATTTTCCTTTATCTTTTTGAGACTATTTAAAACAGTTGGGATTTATAATATTTTTCAGGTAAATATAATGTGTAGACTTCCTCAGAGTAGGTTTCTTTCAAATAACTTTGTTCCTTTCAGTTAGCCATGCTTTCCTATTTCTTTGTTTGCCTCATGATTTTTTTTTTTAATTGTACATTTATTACTTTCAGAGCTTATTGAGTTTTTATTTTTGTGGGGTTTTGTTCATATTATTTTGCATTTTGTACTATGAAAGTTTGTAGTAGTCCATTTGTTCAGTGACTTTCCAAAGCTATTATTGCAAAGACTATATTCTTTATTGACACAGTCACTAAAGTCTCTGTTGTTAGCTGGTGTTTTGACAGAAATTTGCTTGAATTCAAGAGAAAGCAGTATTTACAGATTGGCTCTGTACCTGTATTCTCCCTCAATTCAGCCAGGCTTGTACTGTGCATAGAAATCAGAGATGAAGGGTTAGGTTTTTCTCATGTTTTTCTTGAGCATGTATCTTGCACTAGACATGAACATGGCTTTCTAAATTTCATGGTACGTATTGTTGCTTTTAAATATCCTAATTTCTCAGAGAAATTATTCATGGTTTGTTGCCTTAGGCATTATTATGTGTTATCTGACTTAGATTGTAAAAAGATTATTTTACACGTTTGGACTTTAATCTTTTGCCCTAGGTATTTTATTTGTGATTTTTTTTTTTTTTTTTTTTTAGCTTTTCGTATCTCAGTTATGAGTTAGGTAAAACAGAGAAAAGCAACTTGCTTCAGTCCTTCAGGTAGCTCTCAGACAAGTTGAAACACATATACACGGTAATTTGTAATAAGATCTTCTCTTCTTTCTCTAGAATCAGGGAAACTGTCCCACGCTGAGAATACAGGCTGTCACCTCATTAATACAAATCCTACTTTAAGATCATTTCCCTTTTAATACTGTGCCCATTTTAAGGCAGCTGTTGCTTTAAGGCATTTTATACAACCAGTCAGTGTCTGTTTCAACATAGTCTCTCCACTTTGGCTGCCAGTGTATCTGGGCTTTCCTTCTACCTCAACAGTGGATCCTTCTCAGTCACTCATCAGTTCTTCCTCTTCTTTCCCCAACTCCTTCATATTGACTTCTTGTAAGATAGCTTTTCTATTTTTGTCCACTTAAAGCAAGATAGCTTTTCTATTTTCCTGTGTTCTCAAGTACTATTATTTCTTTGAATATCATACATGGACTAAGAATTCTCAAATTTATATTTTCAATTTGAATCACTTTCTGAAATTCCAGCCTTATCTAAATCCCTACTTGGGAATTCAAGAGCTATCTCAAACTCATTTCAAGATGAACTCCTGATCTTTCTTTCAAACCCCACTCCAAGGCATTCCAGTTGATAACTCCATCCATCTCAAGCCAAAGCTCTGGAATTATCCTAGGCTTCAGATTTTGTCATACTCTACACATGATACCTCATCAAATCCTATTGTCTTTACCTTCAAAATATATCAAGAATCTTATTCCTCTCATACCTCCACAGTGATCTCCCCTGATTCAGCCCACCATCAACAATAGCCTAAAAAACTAAAATAATTTCCCACCCTTACCCTTAAATCATCCAGAATAATTCTTTTACAGTCTAAGTTAGATAACATTATATCTTCACTCAAAACAGCTCAATTTCCTTTTGAGTACAAGATAGTGTTTTTACCATGGTCTGCAAAGTTCTACAGTAGACAATCTACCATCACCTCCCTAACCTACTATCCCTCTGAATCACCCAAATTCAATCACACTGCCCTCCTGTTCCCAGAGTAAGTCAGACAAGTTTTACCTTAGAGCATTTGTACCGATTCTTACCTCTGCCTGAATATACTTCCCCCAGGTATCCAAATGCTCAGCTCTTTTATCTCCTTCAAGTGTTTATATTTTATCTTCCCAATGAGCACTACTTTGGTCACTATTTTTAAAATCACAGTCTGGCCTCCCTCTGCCCATGGCATTGCCAATTTCCTTGCTCTTCTACTTTTTCATTTTGTTCCATAAATTCCATCCCTTTTTAACATAACGCATGTGATCTATTTTATATTTGCTGCTTATGCCTTTTCCACTTACTACAATGTTGTCCCCATGAGGGAAAGAATCCTCGATTTGTTACCTATACTTCCCAAGCATATAGAATAGTACCTAGGTGCATAGCAAGCATTCAATAAATAATTGATTAAAAGTAGTCCATTATTCTGTAACTTTGAAGAAACATTTTGACAAAAAAAAAAAAATGGTGCTATATTTTCAACTCCACAAGTTTTATGTTAGAAAAAAGGTAATTAACCATATTTTCTGACAAACTTCATTTGTACACACCAGGAGATTTAGTACTTATTAACAAAACTGTAGCGTTGCTCAAAGTGATTTTGACTCAGAGTATAAAATATGGCCAGCTGCAGCATAATTCACACATGCAGACATTAATAACTTCCTCTTATTTATGAAGGGTGGTAATTGAACTAATTCAACATAACAATAAAATGGCCTATTAGTAGTTTAAAAGTTATGCAAAAGAGTATAATTAATGGACCAAGTATAGAAATCTGTGACTCAAAGAAATACATGACTCCAAAATAAGACAGAATGCTAGTAGCATTTTTAAATGTTGAAATAGCATGTTACCTTCAGATAAAACCATTTCAAGAAAGTAATCAGAAAAAAAATTATAAAATTATAAAATAGTATATAGCCATTGAATAACATAGTTTATTAAGATTTGTATGTCATTAAATGTGTAATTATTTAGAAATCTGAGACAAAGCAAATTTGCAGTGTTGATCAAAGGTTAAAACTAGATATGAATCAACTATGGGTCTTCCTAAGATGAACACATGGGAATGTGAGCACAAATTCTAAACCTCTGATATTAAAAGCTCAGTTAATGAGAATGACATCTTATGATTGAATCTAAGACACTTGTCTAGACCACAGGAGGCTGGAAGGTGGGTGAAGACCCAGCAGCCAACAACACAGCAGAGACAAAAGAGTGATCTGATACAAACAACAGGAATAAATCAGTCATAGAATGGCATGTATATAGAGCTCACAAGAAGGGAGTGTTTGTTTTGTTTTGTTTTGTGGCTGTGAGACAATTCAGAAGAGGGAAGGGGGGATTCTTGCAGAATGAGAGCTAGAGTGAGCACATGTGTCTCAGGATAGGAATTCAGACACAAACAAACAAATGGGCAGTTTCCTTACTTTATCCAGCTCCTAGAAGCTGTCTGTCCTCCTTAGCTCAAGGCCCCATTCACCATATTCAAAGCCATCACTGTTGCATCTTCTCTCTCATTTAATTCCTAATTCTGTTCTTATATATTTCCTCTCTGATTTTATCTTTCAGGCTCCTTTTTACAAAGATTCTGTGATTACACCAGATTCAATTGGATGGTCCTAGTTAATCTCTCCATCTGAAAATCCTTAACTTAATCATAATGTGAGGTCATTTTTGCCATGTAAAGTGACATATTCACAAGTTCAGGGGATCTTTGGAGGCCATTATTCATTCCTCCATATGCCCCAGTTGGAATTTATTTAGGATTGCAAGAATGTTCATATTAGAAGAGCAATTAATATTATTTATAATAAAGTATAGTGCAGTAATCTCTATAGATGTGGAAAAGTTCATCACCAAAATTGAACATTTGTTTCTTTTAAAGCCACTCAATAAAATAAAAATGGATACCTGCTTAACATGACACTCTCTCTCTCTCTCTCTATATATATATATATAGATAGATAGATAGATAGATAGTGTGTATATATATATACACATATATACTATGTGTGAGACACTTATACATGTACATGCACACACATACACACACACACTTCAGACCAAAAATCAGTTAATTGGGAGTGTGGCAAGGACACAGACTGTATTCTCTATTACTTAGCATTATATTAGCAGCATTAGCCAATGCAATTAGAAAAAACAAAATAATTAAAAACATAAAAATTGGTTAAAAAAAAGAAGAGCCAAACATCTCTATTTTCAGATGTTAGAAGAGGAATGTACCAGATAACTTCAGGAATATCAATGTTAAATACATAATACAAATATTATAAGAATTTAGATAGAGGAATATAAAATTAACCTAAGAAAATTTTTAATAATTTTTAATAAAAATTATAAATTGTTATAATTTATAATAATTACAATTCATAATCTTTATGATTTATAACAATTATAAATTATGCATACATATGAAATTATAAAATATTCATACATATGAAAAAACCTCTTAAAATATATTAATGTAATGGATAAGGAAATTCCTATTCAAAGTAACAAGGAAAAGGTAAAATATTTAAAGAATAAACTTAATAAGAAATTTTGAAAATCAATAGGATGAAACGTTAAAATACTCCTGAAAGATAAAAGTGCACTTGGTCAAATGCAAGAGAATCCTTGTACTTGAATAGGATGTATCAACCTCAACCTTCCTTCAAGTTAAAATTTCAAATTTATCAGAATCTCATTAAAAATATCAGCAAAGTATTTTCTGAAGCTACTCAAGTTGACTCTCAGATGCATAGAAAATAAACATGCAGAATACCTAGGAAAACTTCATTTAACCTAATATTTAACCTAAATATTATCAGAACTACAAAAGGGTTTGGCCTAGATTTAGTTGCTCACTACAGAAAGGAGCAAATAATAAAATATAAATCCCTTAGAATTAAGTGTGGTGCTGACACTTGAAAATGTACAAACTGGACAATAGAATAAAATAAAATATGTGAAAATAGATACAAGAAAATTTAATAGATGATTAAAGTAGAAACTCAAACTCCATGAAAAAGCAGTCTTTTTAATAAGTGATATGTATACCTGGGTTGCCTTTCATCGAAAGATAATGTAACTTAACAGAACACACTGACACTATGGACCTCCTGGTGTGATGCAGGGGATGGTAAACAACTCACCTATGTAGGATTATTGCAAAAATCTTTCAACTGAATCTAGCCATGAAAAAACAAGAGTCCAGTGTGTGGCACATTCTACAGCACAAACAACCTAAACCACTGAAAGATATTGATGTCATCAAAGACCAAACAATAATAAACCAAGTAGACCTCTCTAAAATAAAGACCAAATACAGATGATAAAATGCAATGCATTTACACGGATCCTTTTAGTACATAAAAATAATTTAAAAAAACACCATTAAAGTATGTCTTGAAACCATCTAGAAATTTTATTATGTGTGGCATATTTAATTATCTTGCTGAATCAATGATGAATTATCTGGATGTGAAATTGGTTGTGTGAATATCCTTGTTTTTATAAGACACTGACTAAAGCATTTAGAATGAAATATCATGACTGTCTGTGTGACTCCAGAAACAAATTTAATGACTACTATTTCCCCAATTTGTTTTTATAATCCTCTCCTTTAACTACTTGACTTTTTAAGTTGTTTCCCAGTAATGGTGGATTTTCTGCAGGAGAAAAAGAGTTGAGATTCTGGAAGCCCCAGGACATGCTTCCTGATGCAGGACTCACCACTTCCCTGGACTCACCTGCTCCAAGGCCCATGGCCCCTCCTTAAATAGTCCATGGTCTCCCTCTGTTGAGTGAGGGATTTGAGGGAGCTCTCCCATTTTCCTGAAAAGATTTGTTTACTTTGAAGCAATTTCCTTTCTTCCTTGGCAATCCTCACTGTCCCCACAATTGGACCTTTGTGTAGTGAGCAACTGAACCTAGGCCAAAGCCCTCTTGTAATTCTGATAATATTTGTAGTTTATTTCAAATAGTTTCAGGGGAAAAGTATTATGTGTATACACATATCGAAAGAAATATATATGGCAAATATTAACTTGTAAACTTAAGTGAAGTGTATGAGGCGTTCACTGTGGATATTTTAACTTTTTCAAGCTTTTAAATTTTTTAAGTTATTAAGCTGAGGGGAAAACATCTGCTGGATCAAGAAAGGAAAGACGAAATTTGGGAAGAGAGTAGTCGTCAGATCTAAGAAGTATCAGACACATTACATTACACATTTCATTTTCCCAATTATTGTCTCATAAAAATTCCTATAATAAACTTTTAAGTAGACATGAGTGGTTTTTACATGACTATGTGGTGGCTCAGAGAAGTCACACAAGTGACCTAAAATTATAGATTTTGTTCAAATCCACTCTTTTAAGACTTCAGATGGTCCCTCCCTCCATTCTATAACCCTGGGTCCAGGGACCTTACCTGGTTGGTTCCAGATAAGGTCTCCACAATTGGCAGAGTGTCTTGGGATTGCCTGAGATTCTATAAAGTTTTGAGAACCACAGCTTTCTTCACTTGGAATTTGACCTCTCTTGAATAGCTATTACAATCACAAATCACTTGCAGATAAGGATACATTCTGATAAATGTGTTCTTAGGCAACTTTATCACTGTGGTAACATCGGTGTGCACTCACACGAACCTAGATGCTGTAGCTTACTACACACCCAGGCTGCATGGCACAGCCCCACTATCCTGGGCAATGCACCTGTGTGGCACATAGCTGAGTACTGTACTGTAATTAACACAACAGTAAATAATTTGTGTATCTAAACTAAATGTATCCTAAAGACTCTCCAAATGCCTCAAATGTATCTCATAATGTGGTTATAGCTCTTAGTTATTTCTTTAAAATATTTTTATTGAGATATAGTTTATGTACTATCAAATTTATACCTTTAAAGGGTATGATTCAACCCCTTTTAGGATAGCCACAGAATTATGCAACCATCATCACACTCAAATTTTAGAACATTCTTGTCATCCAAAAAAGTTGCTCACCATTTCCTCTCAAATCCCCCATTCCCATTCTTTGGCAAGCACTAAACTACTTACTGTCTCTATGACTTACTTTCTTATTCTGAGTATTTCATATAAATAGAATCATATAATTAATTGTCTTTCGTGACTAACTTTTTCACTTAGTTTTGTAGGTAGGAGCCAAAGAAAAAATTCCTCTTGGTCCCCTGAAGTTTCACTGAAAAATCAACTCGCAAAAGGCAGATTAATTGGAGAAAAAGGCATACCAATTTATTTAATAAATACATAAATATATGGGAGCTTTCATTATGAAGATGCAGAGATACCGTTTCTATGCTTAGGTTTAGCAAAGTGGAGGCAGTCGTGCAGACATGGGATTGAACAGAAATGGTAATGGACTGCTGAGGACGGCCAGCAAGGCCTCTGGAGTCTTTTGGCCTCTCCAAGCAGCGTTTCCTCCTCCTGGGGGTGGAACCAGGCCCTCTCTGAAATGAGGGGGGTCTTAGGATCTACGGTCAAACAGGGCAAGTCAGAAAATTTCTTTATGGCCAGTTTTTATACAGAAAAGTATAGAGAAAGCGGGAGTAATATTTTTAGCTTTACGGCTGACTTTGGGGAAAGTGGTTCTGGTTTCTATGACCTGCCTGGGAGGAGAGGGATTCCGGTTTCTATAGCTAGCTTCAGGGAGGGGGGGCCTAAAATAGGAGAGCAGGAGAAGGTCAGAGAAACATTTTTGCCTCTGATGAATTCCAATAGCATAATGCTTTCAAGGTCTTTCCATGTATCATACTATCATGTATTAGTATTTCATCTATTTTTATTGGCAAATAATGTTTCATTGTTTGGATATACCACCCTTTGTTTATTTGATTGGTTCCATTTTTGTTTTACTAGAACAATACTTTTATGAATATGGATCCGTATACAAATCTTTGTGTGGATCTTGAGTATGTACCTAGGAATAGAATTGCACAACACTCAGTCATAGAGTAATTTTGTATTTAACATTTTGAGGAACTTTCAAACTCTTACCTGCAGTTGACTGTACTATTTCACCTTCCCACAAACAATATGTGGGGGATCTAATTTTGCTGCCTTCTTGCCAATATTTGTTGATTCTAATCAGCTAAGTGGCTATTTTATTCTAACCCTCCCAGTAGATAGATGTGGTACCTCATAGTAGTTTGGATTTGTATTTCCCTTATGACTAACGATGTGCATTATTGGCCACTTGGATGACTTCCTTGATAAAATGTCCATTCAAATTTCTTCTCTTTTTTAAATTACAAAAATAAAAGGTAATTACTGTGCTTAAAGTTCTGCCCCCAAAAGTTGTGGATTTTCCTTTTTTAAGGCAGAGTCTTTCTAGATCACCCAGGCAAGAGTCCCTGACCTCAGCCTAGCTCACAGCAACCTCAAACTCCTGGACTCAACAATCTTCCTGTCTCAGCCTCCTGAGTAGTAGACCACACATGTATTCCACCCACCTGGATAATTTCTCTATTTTTAGTAGAGATGGGGTCTCAGTCTTGCTCAGGCTGGTCTCAAACTCCTGAGCTCAAGCCATCTGCCCACCTCAGCTTCTGAGAGTTCTGTATTGCAGGCATGAGCAACCACCCCTGCCCAATGTTATGAAATATTTTAAATCCAAATATTATTAAATATCCTCAGAAAAGTCTCAAGTTGTGCTATAATTACATAAATACAGTAAAAAGCATGATACTATAACTAGACACAAATGTTAATAAAAGGAAAATGATTACAAATGAGCTTAAATAATGTTAAAACTAGTTATCAGACATGCCTAATTATATGACTTTCTATGAATTTTATATATGATCAACAATCATGCCTGGTGGAAAAAATCAAACATTTTGCTTTAGCAAAATTAAACTATTTCCTCCATTAAAAAAATACAATATCTGACAAGATTTCATCTACTTCTTGGTAAAGTAGGAAAAGATTTTGAAACAAAGGCCTCCATCCTTTGTTCAGAGGATTAAACCAGTTCTGCAAATATACGCAAACTGCACTTGGGAACAGTGAGCCAAGTGGATGCTCTGAATTTATTATTCACAGAATGCCACTGAGTTGATCAAAAGCTTATAGTTCCTTGTTCTAATTTCTGTTTTTTCGATTGTAATGGTGCTAAGCAAGATGTATGAAGGTGGCTTTGAAGCCAGAAACACGGCCTGCAAGATGGAGGCTGAGATGCTGAACTGAAGCAGCACAGCTGACCTAGTCCACTCAGCCTTCCCCACACACCTTCCAGGATCATCTAGTTAAGGTTTCACTCTAATTGTGAGGATGTTTATCTCAGGAGACTGAGGAAGAGGTTACTCAGAGACAGTAAGTGCTGCAATGTTGGAAGAGTAAAAGTTACTTTGATGATATGATGTTTTCACTGATGATTCTCTTAAATATTTTGTCGAGGTGAAAAATCATCTTTCTGTTGTTTAAACATTTTGCATTGTTAGAATGGAAACTATTGTGATGATACTTCCTATCAGATAAAGTTAAAATTTTCTGGGTTGATTTCCTTGTAGTTTGCCATTATAAAAGTTATTAGAATTGTAACTGACGGGGAACAGAATTGAGAGGCTGCTTTTGCTGTTCTCCAGAATTGCTGGCATTCTGACAAATCAAACTTATTTGGCCTTATCCCCATCTCTGCATATTGGCTGGACACAGACATGTGGCTGGACCCTCTTCATCTGGTAACAATTTAATTGATTGACATTTCAAGAAATGGTCCACAGAGAAGGAACTTCAGTGCCTTTTCAAAGTTCATTTGGACCAGGTCACAGCAAATGCTGTATCAAAGTCATGGAAAAGATGAAATTATAATCAGTACAGGAAAGCTCTCAAACAAAGAGCAGATTACAACATTTGCTAAGACATTATTGGAGCTGAAGGAAAGTTATAAGGATCATTTTAAATAATATCAACAGGTTATTGTATTTTAACCCTCTTAGTTTTACATGTAAAATTTTAAATATGCATTTTTCAAGAAGTAAGATTGTCTAAATACACGTATAAGGCTGGAAATAAAACTGACTTAAATTAAGAGTATGGCCATGCTATAATTTTCCTTCACTGTCTCCCTGTAACAAAGAATTTGAGGGCATGTTCTACAACAGAGGCCTTGACATTCTTCCTTCTGAAAAACCTCAGATTGTAACACAGAGGGGAGCCCCATGAGACAAGATCCTGATACTACAAAGGCAAGATATGGCCTGATCATCCCCTGGACTGGAAGCAAAATATATTCATCCTCTTTTTATATTAATGTCCTAAAGAGATGACACTATTATTCATTTAGCCTTATGAATTTCTATCATTGAAAGGAAGACAACTTAATTATGTTCATTTTTCAGGTTAAAAAATGAGGAACAAAAAAAGTTAGATGTTTGACCTAATGTCACGAAGTGAACCAGCTGGCAAATCTTGGATGTTCTAACTCTCAAGCCAGGATTCTTTTTAATACAACATGCTCTGTCTTCCAAAATGTATTATCTGGAGCTAAGTTGTTTTAAGCACTCAGGAAAAAGAATTCAAAGCCAAGAGTTTGCTCTTTCCGCTCTGCCTTCTCTTGACGTATGAGGAGATTCGAAGCAGTGCTAGTGCCACCTCTGGCCACAGGACGTCAGATCGGTCCCTTGAGTGTGAGTCCTGCCTGCATCGCTCTCATCTGCAGCAGGTTATGGGGTGGTTGCTTCAGCCTACAACACACTGGTCTGAAGAAAATTTCACTACACATTTGAACATGCCGTGATAAGCATACATACTGCACAAATACAAAACACTGATAGGGCCACCAACATTGATGGAACTCTTACAGATCACCTTGCCTACTTTTTAATTCCCATAGCACTTTATCTATGTTTTAAAGAGCTTGCCGTTTTTTTACCTTATGCATTAAAACAATCGGTGTTTGTTATGCAAAATACATATGTTCTCTGATAATAAAGACTATGAGATGTTTTGGGACCCTTATATCTCTAAAGTGTGCCTATTGCAATGAATGGAAATTTTGTCAAAGATCTGGATTATCTCTGAGATGATTCTCACTGATGTGTATGTGACAACCCCAACACCACTGTGCTTCAGACAAATGAGACACACCAGGCACAGTGGGACACCAGCGGTGGCCCAGACAGGTGGTAAGGGACTGGGGAGGTCACTTTCATGGCCAAAGATATAGCCTAACTGTTCTGTTACCAGCTGTATAGAAAGGGTTGGTCCCTCCTCATAACTTTTTAATAATTACAGAGTGAGTTTAATACCTACAGCATGAGAAAAATTATTGAGAATTAATTGTGAGTGAAAACCTCCACTGCAAACAGTTTTTAAAGAGGCAGCTTGCTTGGATACAGCTGTTGGTGACAGTATATGAGTTAGAATATGCTTGAATTGAATGTCCACAGATATGCTTCAGAACTGAAGACATTTACATCAGACAGTGCGGTAAGCCCATTCTGTTTGGTAATGATCTATATTGCTGTACTCTCACATTTTAAAAAATTAAATAACATTAGCAATGGCAAGTAAACAGAAGCATTAGTGGTTAACTAATGTTAATTATCCTGCTGCTAGGGGGTGTGGTTGTATTCATAGGTGTGAACTTTGTCTTCTGTGTGGCAGGGCAACTATTCTCACCCAGCAGGTGGTGCTTTGAGTTGTGCTTCTAGGGACAATGCATATATTAGAATTTATGCTAATGTATGCCTTCTAAGCCCTTTTATAATTAAGGAGTATGAATTTTCCAGACAGGTGACCTAGGTCAACTATGACTAATGCAACTTGTGACCACTGAAAAGCTTAAGCTGATTGACCTGAAAGCCAAGGTCATTGACCTCAGTTCAGATGCCAAGACTCCTCTGAGCAATGCTATTCAGCCAGCAGGAGAAGAAGCCCTATACCATCCTGTCTCTCTCACTTTACATCTTCCATTCCATGCAGTGGTATAAGTTCTCAAAAGTTGAATCATCTTCCCTTTAAAAAACGGATTCTGTTAACACCTGCAATCATTTCTTTCAATTACCATGTTTGGCCTTCAAAAAGAGGGCATTCCAATTTCATGGGCAAACACAGGATGCAATTTTACACTTGAAAATAATGAGAAGAGCTAGACTGGTACATGGAGGCAGATGGCGTTTTAGGTACAATGACCCAGCACATTACTGACTGAATGATATTATTTTAGATGTCCTCCAGAGTTTCTAGGAAATTTTGGAACCGGATTTGTATTTTTTCAAACCAGATTAATGTATGAAAACAATTATAAATTTTTGGTCTGACAGAGATAGAAATTGGCTTGAAGAAGCTAAAGAAATTTCACCCCAAAATATGATCCCTTGGTATAATGAATATTTTGAATTAAAAGGCCCTTCATAATCAGAAAGCAATGGCCTCTCCTCTATAAAACCTGAAGAACCTGGTTTACAATCAAAAAAGGCTGTTGACTTCCTTATTGCATAGGAACAGACCTGGCCCTAAGGTCATCTGAAGCACAGACCTGTCTCTCAGGTTAACCTACAATTCAATCTGTTTCCACGCATCAGCACATATCCCCCCCCACCCCCCAAGCAACCACTTCCTGCAGGTGTATGTTCCACACTTTCCCTCCTCCCTTCTAAAAGGCATCACTGAGACTTTGGGTAATCATTCTTATGGTTCCCCCCATGCATATTGTATTCGGAAATAAACCTTTCTCTTATTAATCTACCATAATTGTGAGCTGATCTTTCAGCAAACCAACCAAAGGGAAAAAGGCAGGTTTCACTGTGATCTCTACAGGCTCATTAAGAATAAACGCTATTAAATCCCAAACTGCAGATGTTGCCATGATGAGGACAGAGGGAACACTCCACACCACTGCTGGGTGGCAAACTCATACAGCCTTTATGGGAAGCATGAAGAATCCTCAAGGAACTAGAAGTTGACCTTCCATGTCATCCCACAATTCCAGAAAAAAAAAGTCATTTTACCACAGAGACATTTGCCCCAGAATGATAATTGCAGCTCCATTTATAATTGCTAAGCTGGGGAAGCAACCAAAATACCCATCAACCCATGAATGAATTAACAAATTATGATACACACACACACACACACACACACCCACCATGGAGTACTATTCAACCATAGGAAATGGTGGAGACTTTATATCTTACATGTTTACTGGATGGAGTTGAAACACCTTTCGCTAAAGTTTCTCAAGAATGGAAAATATATGCAATGTACTTAATACTAATATTAAACCAATATATAAACAAGTACAGGCTCATAGGAATGATAAAACACAAAAATAGTCTATCAAGGAGGAGGGGGAGGAGGGAGAGAGGGGGGAAGGAGGAGGGACAATGGTCAGGCCTCATCTGATGTGTGACCACAATGCCAGGGTGGTCAATGCACCCCTTGGGCGAAGGGCTCTTCTACAACTTGAACTTGACCTTAGAAGTGAAACCATTGTTGAGAGAGGATACTTGAGAAGGGTGAGGTCTAGGGGAACAGGTCTTCTCAAGGAGACCACAAGGATACACCTGCAGGGTCCTCTCCATGGTGACTCAGCTCTTGGGAAGTTGTAAACTTAACTTCCTGGAACTTGAAAATTTACAAGTTCCGTGAAATCCCATAGTTCTGTAGGGGCTGGTATAGTCTCTCCCGCTTAATTCAAATTGGCCAATAAGAAGGGTCTTTGGAACTTTTTGACTGTCGATAAAAAGGGAAAGACCTAGCCAGTCAGGGAGCACGGCCACTTGGAATTCTATGCTGTAAGCTCTGGCCAGTAAATAAAGCTCTTCCTCTTATAAACACGGTGTTTGGGTGATCTTTCTCTCCATTGTTTGGATGCTCTTTCTCTCCCTTGGGCCTCGCCTTCCTGCAACAGTGTAACCTAAAAATTTGTAATAAAGAAAAGAATAAAAGCTATTAATAGCAATTATTGAAACAGTAATCAGTACTGTTGATCTGGCCACCCCTTCTTTCCCTTTCTAAAACACATGCATTTTGATTTCACGGGACTATTAGCAATTCAATAAAGATCTTAAAGTTGTGCTGATAGCCCTTTATGTGTACTGACCACTGGAGTTTTCTCTTCCCTGCTATAAAGGATCAGTAGAAGCCTTGGCAATGAAATAGATGAGGTGCACTGAAATTAAAGTTTGTGATTTTAAAATTGCAATTCAAGATTTTTGAGTGCTCAGCCCTTTTTAAATTGATGGAATGTACTCTTTTATTTCTAAGAATGCCTCTTCAAGAGTGACTGGCCTTCAGCTGAGAGTGAAGAGTCTCCAGCATCACCCAGAAATCTTTGCCCCTTGGTCATGAACACCACTCCAGCTGCAATGCTCTGTGTCCCCAATACTTAGAGCAGTTCTACTCATAACAGCAAGTTTTAAATGCATATTTTAAAAAAATGATTAACTAATTGGGTCTCACTTTCTGTTTTGTGGCACAGTCCAAAGTGTTTAGGTTTTAAAAGGCCACAGACTCCATTATGGCTGTTCAATTCCAAGCTATTATATAAACAACAGAAACCAACATATCTAGGTCAAAAGCACCTCGAGGCACTTTGTAAAGTGTCCACGTGTGCACACAACCATCCAGAGAGTAGTGCGAAGCTGGTAGAAAGCCAGAACTGAAGCAGAGTGCCCTATCCTATCCCAACCAGCTGTGTGAACAGCTTCTGAACCCATCTCCCTATAAAAACGGGCCTGGGGATTCGACAAAGGTATCTGCTAGCTGTCTAACTAACACTGGCTTTCAGCCCGTGATTGAGTGAACATGGCAGACACCACACTGTGTCCTAATGACATGTTGCACTGATTTCTAGTGAGAACTGTTGTCTTGGAATCTCCTCTGTGTGGTATTAGTACAGCCAGACCAGTGTTAGTGCACTTATTGTTTCTGTGGCTTGAGAGACCAAGGAACTGAATTTTTCATTTCAGTTAATTAATTAAAATGTAAATATAAACATTTACATGTGGCTAGTGTACTGGGCAGAACAGCTTCATAGATTACAATAGGCATCTCTAAGTTACCACAGTTTACTTTTTAAATAATATTATAGTACCTCATGAGGAATGTAAGGAATTTACAAACATATAATTTGACGCCTCCCCCCTCTTGCCCATAGTGCTTTTCCTGTTCTGCACTTTATTTCTAAACATGCTATAAAACACACAATCTGGGCAGCGCCTGTGGCTCAGTGAGTGGGGCACCAGCTCCATATACAGAGGGTGACAGGTTCGAACCTGGCCCCCGCCAAACTGCAACAACAAAAAAAATAGCTGGGTCTTGTGGTGGGCACCTGTAGTCCCAGCTACTCGGGAGGCTGAGGCAAGAGAATTGGCTAAGCCCAAGAGCTGGAGGTTGCTGTGAGCTGTGACATCACGGCACTCTACCGAAGATAACAAAGTGAGACTCTGCCTCTTAAAAAAAAACAAACGCATACACACACAATATACATCATCATTTTTTGCTTAAAAAAGCTTTTCATAGTAGCTTCCCAGAACATCTCTGATAGAATTCTCTTAGTTCTCCTGCTCCCAACTCTCAGATAATCCTTGAGAGTCTGGAAGGCTTCAAATAAACTGCTCTCCGCTCTCCTGCCCTGCTTTTTGCTTCCAGAGGGCTCTGCCTGGGGCTTCGAGGAGGCACTCAGGGCTCAAAAGCAATGCTCCTCGATGCTGCTGTAAGCCCCTTGCCCATGTAATTCCCCAAGGGCTCTGTGACTACCCTTGGGTAGGCCGGCCGGTATGTACTTACTCTGTGCCTGTAGCTTTTAGGAGCTCTGAGCTCTCATGCCAGCCCAGAGACAACTATGAAACATCTATTAAAAGTTTAACTGATTTTATTTTCTTTCAGACAGAGTCTCAAGCTGTCACCCTGGATAGGGTGCGGTGGTGTCACAGCTCACAGCAACCTCAAACTCTTGGGCTTCGGAGATTCTCCTGCCTCAGCTTTCTAAGTAGCTGGGACTACAGGTGCCCGCCACAATGCCCAACTAATTTTAAAAAACAAAAACTTTTATTTTGGAACTTCTCTGACTTTATTGCTAGGATGTGAATGTTTCTGTGCAGCTTCCTATATTCTGTATTCCTATATTCCTATATTCTTCCTATGAATACCTTCATAAATTTTTGGAATGAAGTATTTTTTATTTTAGTTGCTTTCTAGTGTGTGAGTACATTCAGCTAGTGTCTAGGAGTACCTTCACTAAAATTTAAGTCTTAATTTTTTTATTTTGTTTTTATTATTTATTCCTAAATTTACGGGCTTATGATCAGAGCAGATGATCTATAAAATTTATACTGTTTGTAATGTACCCATAAAGTCTTTTTTTTGTAACCAAATTTGCAAATGATTTTTGTGAGTGTTCCACAGACGAATGACAGAAGCAAGCTTGTTAACTGCATTAGTCACTTCTTCTGTCCTCATTTCCTTTGTTCTATTGCATCTGTTCAGTTCTGCAGAAACATATATGGAAATACTGTACTATCATTGTATTTTTTACACAATCTGTGTTTGAATTTTTGCTTTACACACTTACCTGCTTTGTTTTTAGTAGATATATTTATAGCTTTCATTATTGCTTTATGAACTATATATTTTGTCATATATCTACTTATGTAAAGAAAACAAACATTGGCTTAACCTCTCTTCGTCTGTTCAGCACCTGAATTCCACCTTTTCTGATATTCATGTTCAGTTTCCTCTTGTTACCATTTCCCTGATGTTGCTTTGCTTGTTTCTTTGTTTACTGCCTTGTTTCTCGATGGACATACATCTGGGACTGCAGCGATGTGTAATAAATGTCTATGGGGGTGCACAGGTGTGTAGGTATGTGTGCATACACCCACTGTGTGTGCAGTACACCCAGTGTTCTACTTTAATTCAATAATACTTTGGTACATCTGTGTCGAGGACTTTCTTAGCTGAAATGACCTGCTTTAGTTTCCCCACTGAAGAGTGCTGAGCTGAAAGTCGGAGCTAAGTCTCTGCTTGTCTTTTGCAGACAGATCCATTGCCTGCCTGAGTGTGAGCATAAACGCGGTGCTCGATAAAGACTTGCGGTGTTTATGGATTGCCTTTGCCCCTTCTTCTGTCCTCTAGTAACTCTCTAATGCAGATCCATCCGAGCACGGCTATTGTCCACCAATGTGGCCCCTGCTCTGAGGGCCTTGCACACAGGGGTCCTGCCTCAGTCCTATCTTTGCACCTTCTTCACTCCCTCCACACCCTCACTCTATTCCCCCATCATGTGGAGCCGCGTGGCAAAATCACTAAGAGGTCTGACCCAGGACAGGCTGCTCTGCTCTGCTACTTACTGTGTGACACCAGAAAGGTTGCTTTAGCCCCCAGTACTCCTTCTCACCTGAAATGGTGATCACAGTGCACTCCTAACTGGCTTGTTGTGAAGCTTTAATGGAACAACAGTCAGACAAAGCGAGTCAGTCCTGGCAATGCTGGGAGCTCCCACTGTGCAGCTATCAGATTTGATCAAAATACATTACCATCTTTGAGACCAGATTCCTCATGTTATGAGAACAGAAATCATCTCAACTCTAAACAGGTATTGTTAAATGTTTCAGAAGGAGGTCCAGAGTAGACTTCCTCTCATTCTAACCGTGAAGTCAGTAAAATCAGCCCTGGAGAGACTTTGGAATGTTGCCAAAGGCCTCTGGCCCTCCCCAATATTTGTTGAGGGTGTTTTTGCTCAGCCACCAGCCCCCCTTTGCCTACCTCCTCTTCGTCTACCTTCTTAGATCACTTCTGGGGAGGGAACTAACTGCCCAGGTTTGCCCAGGACTTGGAATTTCCTAGGATGAGATCTTTTTGGTGCTAAAATAGGATAGTATTAAGAAAACGAGGAGGCTTTGGCGCCCTGCTCCTGGGACGGATCATTTCTCTGGCCTCGTCTATGTAAGTCAGGACTTGTGGGACTTGTTTCAGCTACCTCTCAGGTACTTGCAGTATTTTATTTTACTGGGTCTTGCCTGAGAACATGTAGGATCTTGAGTTTCTGGGGCTAACCTGCTCTGATATCTGAAAAATGTTTATATGGGTCCAAACCAGAGGAAATAGACTCAAAAAATGGAAACAGAAACTAGCCACTAGGATCTTTTATACACCTCCATCAGTCCATGCTTCAAATGAGACCACTGCACAGCTCTGCTCCCCTACACATTTTCTGTCATATAAATCAGTGTGGCTAAAATAAAATGTCTACATTTATTCATTGGTACCTATTCAGCCTCTGATAAGCATAGTATAAGGAAACTGCTAGTACACTCCTAGCCCTGAAGGGATTCAGAATTTATTTGGGTCGTGAGACAGAAGAAAAAATAACTAGAATCCTAGGATGGTATATGATGAGAGGAGACATCAGTAAGTGCTCTTGAGTTCTGAGAAATGAATTTGGTTGAGAGGATCGGAAAATATTGTTGAGCTGGTCCTTAAAGGACAGGTAGGCTTTTCTACCAGTGGAAATGGAAAAGGAGCCTCAAATGCAGGGACCAGGGGGAGCCACTTAGCACAGACCCCAGCAGACAGTAGCCATGGGTCATACGGCCCCACCCTGATGGAGGGTCAGCCCCTGAGGACAGAAGGTGGACCCACAGGCACCCCAAATGACAATGAGTGAATGGCAATAGTGCCTTGGAAGGACATAAAGTAGACAGATGAACCAGAGTGGAGGTTTGATGTGAGATAAAGTTCAATGGTCACTCTTTTGTTTTTGTTTTTGTTTTTGTTTTTAATTTCAGGTTATTGTGAGGGTACACACAATTTTTGAATATTTTAGGTAGAGTCCCTCTATAGTTGTGTTCCACACCCAAAAGGTGTGCCATATAACCCTACCTTGTGCCCTTTATGTGGGAGCACACCAATCCCCCTTTTCCTCCTACCTCATTCCCCCTCCCTCCAACTTGAATAGAATTAAGTTTTTCTTCTATGTGAGTATCTGTCAGATTGTCTACTATCTCCAAAATAAAATTGAATACACTGGATACCTGCTTTTCCATTCATGTAATGCTTTACTAAAATGAATGTGCTTCATCTCTGCCCAGGTTAATACAAAGAATATAAAGTCATCATCCTTCCTTATGGCTGAATAGTATTCCATGACATACATGTACCACAGCTTGTTAATCCATTCTTGAGTTGATGGGCATTTAGGTTGTTTCCACATCTTGTCAATTGTGCATTGAGCTGTGATAAACATTCTAGTGCAAATCTCTTTATGATAAAATGATTTTTTTTCCTTATGGGTAGATGCCTAGTAGTGGGATTGTGGGGTCAAATGGAAAGTCTATTTTGAGTTCTTTGAGGATTCTCCATACTTCTTTGCAAAGAAGCTGTATTAGTTTGCAGTCCCACCAACAGTGTAAAAGTGTCACATCCATGCCAGCATCTGCAACTTTGAGACTTTGCAATGTGGGCTATTCTCATTAGGGTTAGGTGATATCTGAGCATTTTTTCATATATTTGTTACCCATTTATTTGTCTTCCTCAGAGAAAGTTTTGTTCATATCTCTTGCCCAGTGATAGATGGGATTGTTTACCTTTTTTTGTTGATTAATTAGAGTTCTCTAGAGATCCTAATTATGAAGCTTTTGTCAGAGTCATAATATGCAAATATCTTTTCCCATTCTGAAGGTTGTCTATTTGCTTTAATTACTGTTTCCTTAGCTGTGCAAAAGCTTTTCAGTTTAATTAAGTCCCATTTGTTTATTTTTGTGTTGTTGCAATTGCCAGGGAGGTCTTCTTCATAAAATCTTTCCCCAGGCCGACATCAAGAGTTTTTCCCACACTTTCTTCTAGGATTTTTAACCATTTCATATGTTATATTTAAATATTTTATACATCTTGAGTCAATTTTTGTAAGTAGTGAAAGAGGCAGGACCAGTTTTAGTCTTTTATATGTGGTTATCCAGTTCTCCCAGCACCATTTATTGAATAGGGGTTCTTTTCTCCAGTATATACTTTTGTTTGGTTTATCAAAGATCAGATGGCTGTAAGAGACTGGTTTGATCTCTTGGTTTTCTATTCTGTTCCTTATGTCTGTCTCTATTTTTGTGCCAATCCCATGCTGTTTCTATCATTATAGACTTATAACTTGAAGTCTGGTAGAGTGATGCCTCAAGCTTTGTTTTTATTACTAAGAATTGCCTTAGCTGTATAGGGTTTTTTCTGGTTCCCTATAAAACAAAGAACTATTTTTTCCAGTTTTTCAAAGTATGATGTTAGTATAGTAATGAGGATTTCATTGAATCTGTAGATTGCTTTGCAAAGAATAGACATTTTCTCAATGTTGCTTCTTCTCAGCCAAAATCGTGATATGTTCTTCCATTTGTTGATGGCTTCTACTTTTTCTTTCCTTAGGGTTTCAACTTTTTTTTTTTTTGTAGAGGTCCTTCACCTCTTTTGTTAGGTATATTCCTAGGTATTTCATTTTCTTTGAAACTACTGTGAAGGGAATTGTACCTTTGATTAGCTTCTTCACTTGGTTGTTATTGGCATATACAAAGGCAATGTGGACATTGATTTTTATACCCTGAGACATTACTATATTTTATGATCACTTCCAGGAGTCTTGTGGTTGAGTGTCTGGGGTTTTCTAAGTATAAGATCACATCATCAGCAAAAAGTGACGTTTGACCTCCTCTGCCACCATTTAAATGGATAACCTTTAAAGCCTTTTCTTGCCTGATTGCATTAGCTGAACTTCTAGCAATATGTTCAATAGTAGTGGTAATAGAGGACATCCTTTCCTGGTTCCAGTTCTAAGTGGAAAAGCTTTCAGTTTTACTCTACTCAGTGTGATATTAGCTCTGGGTTTGTCATAGATGGCTTCAATCAGTATAAGAAATGTGCCATCATTCTTAAGTGTTCTTAGAAAAGGATGCTGAATTTTGTCAAATGTGTTTTCTGTATCTATTGAGAGAATAACATGGTCTTTGTTTTTGCTTCTATTAATATGGTGAACTACATCTGTAGATTTGTATATGTTAAACCAGCCTTGCACCCTTGGGATGAAGCCCGCTTAATTGAGATGTATAATTTTTTTAATGTGTAGTTATAATCTATAGGCTAATATTTTATTGAGTATTTTTGCATTAATATTCATTAGTTAAATTGGTCTGTTGTTCTCCTTTTTAGCTGGGCCCTTTCCTGGTTTTGGTATCAGGATGATGTTTGCTTCATAGAAAGTGTTGGGGGAGGTTCCTTCCTTCTCAATATTTTTGCAATATAGGTACAAGCTCTTCTTTGAAGGTTTGATATCAAGAATTCTGGTGTGAAGACATCTGGTCCAGGGTCTTTTTTATTGGAAGCTTTTTTATTGTTTCTTCAATATAAGAGCTTGACATTGGTCTGTTTAGGAGATCTATTTCTTCCTGGTTAAGTCTATACCTGGATGGTATAATTCCAGGTACTGGTCCATTTCCTCCACATTGTCAAATTTCTGGGTGTAGAGTTTCTTGTAGTAGTCAGAGATACCATATATACTCGGGTCATACAGGTTATTTGATTCCATGCGTGCCCACCTAATCAAATGCATGTAGTCTCCAGTCATCTTCTGCCGTCTGCTTGAGGGGGCAGTGCTTCAGCTCAGTCCACAAGTCGCGGCTGAGCTGAAGAGGTAGGCGGCTGAACTGAACTGTATTCCACTGAACTATTTAACCCACAATATTAAATGGCACATTTAATTAAGTGAAAACCCCGTTTAAGGCAGTAAAGTCTTGTAAATAAAGACTGCGCTTTGTATGAGACCAACAGCAGTGATGATGATATCTCTGAACTCAGTGATGATGACAATGTCTATGCTGATACCCTCCCATCAGATACAGCTGAAGCTCTGTTTGGACATACAGATGATGAGGAGGAGGAATCCAGTTTTGAAGGATTTTAACCTTTGTGATTTATCTTGATTACCTGTTAAGCTATGGTTTTCTGCACTTTATTTAAAGTTTTAAAGTTGTTGTTGCTAGTTTACAGTTTTTCTTTAGCAATAAATATTGAAAAGCATTTAACCTACTGATTCCTCAATTATTGTAATTGTTTTGG
>CAUYPK010016809.1:0-15777 GCA_963574355.1 Loris lydekkerianus | reverse complement strand
TGAGTTTAAATCTAAAATTTCTTTGCTTAGCTTCTTTTTGGAGGATCTATCCAGGACTGCTAAAGGGGTGTTAAAATCTCCAACTACTATGGAACTGGAGGAAATCAAGTTGCTCATGTCTGTTAGAGTTTCTTTTATAAATTGAGGTGTATTCTGGTTTGGTGCATAAATATTAATAATTGAAATCTCATCATATTGAGTATTACCTTTAACAAATATGAAGTGTCCATCCTTATCCTTCCTTATTTTAGTTGGTTTAAAGCCTAAGGGGCAGATCACTGATCCCTGCGCAGCTCTTACGGAGGTCGGGGCACTGATTGCTGATCATGTGCAGCTCTTACAGAGGTCTGGGTGCTGATAGCTCTCATCATCTTTAATCATCAGAGAAATGCAAATCAAAACCACTTTGAGATATCTTCTAACTCCTATAAGAGTAGCCCACATAAAAAAATTTAAAACTACAGATGTTGGCATGGATGTGGAGAAAAGAGAACACTTCTGCTCTGCTGGTGGGAACGTAAAGTAATACATTCCTTTTGGAAAGAAGTTTGGAGAACACTCAGGGAACTAAAAGTAGGCCTACCGTTCAATCCTGCAATTCCTCTATAGGTATATATCCAGAGGACCAAAAACGTTTTACAACAAAGATATTTGCACCAGAATGTTTATTGCAGCTCAATTCATAATTGCCAAGTCATAGAAGAACCCCAAATGCCCATCGACCCATGAATGGATTAATAAACTATAGTATATGTACACCATGGAATATTATGCAGCCTTAAAAAAGATGGAGACTTTACATCTTTTATGTTTACCTGGATGGAGCTGAAACATATTCTTCTAAGTAAAGTATCTCAAGAATGGAAAATGCCATGAAGGCTGTGTTAACCAGTTCGGTGAAAATATTTCAGACAGTGTATGGAACCAGCACATTGTACCTCATGATTGCATTATTGTTCACAGCTATGATTTAATAAAAAAAAAAAAAAAAAAGAATGGAAGAAAAAATATCCAGTGTACTCAGTACTATTATAAAACCAACATATAATCACCCACACTTTCATATGAAAGATAAAACACAACTATAGCCCACAATGAAGGGGGGAAGAAGAGGATGAGGGGGGAGAGGAAGAAGACTGGGGGGAGGGAAGTTAGGGGGACCTCACCTATGGTGCATATTGCAAGGGTACATGTCGAATCTATTAAGAGTAGAGTAAAAATGTCTTAACACAATAATTAGGTAAGGGAGGTGAAGGCTATGTTAACCACTCTGACGTAAGCATTCCAAATTGTACATAAAATCAGCACATTATACCCCATAAATGCATTAATGTATACAGTTATGATTTAATGAAAATATTGTTAAGAGAAAAAAATAAACATTATACTCTTTTTCCATATCTTCCAAAAGACTGTAAACAGTATAATTTTTTTCTGGTATATAAACAATCATTATAGATCACAAACCATAGTCGAAGCATCCTATAATGTTAGAGAAAATAAAAGATACAGTAGGAATAATATAAGATTAAAATACTATTAATAGCTAGCATTTAGTGCCTTGTGTGGGATAGTCACCAACTAAAGGTTTTATATATCAATTAACTTACTCCAAACGTTTGGTGAGACAGGATATAAAGCTAGGATTACTGTCCCCAAGTTTACAGAAAAGGAAACAGAGGTGCAGAGATGAGAACAAACCACACAGCTAGGAAGCGTGAAACCAGGATTAACTCAGCAGCCAGGGTCCGGGCCTGTCCTCTGAGCCACCAGGGCAAACATGTTTTCAGCATTTGCAAGAAAACATGCCTAGCATAATTTTTTAGAAAGAAGTATCCAAATAAGCACTGTTTCAAAATGTCTTAACAAAACCCAGATTTTACCTTTAAGGAAACTTCATACTGCAAATCCTTATTATTCAGAACATGTTTTATTGAGTCCCTGGTAACATACTAGGCACTATTCTAGAAACTAATCTTTCTGAAACGAGCTCCATGGAGAAAAATTCCGGCCCCCCCATTCCCGAGCACTGGCTCCACCTGTCCTGCCCTGTGGGGACCCACACGCCTCCTAGGCCTGAGTGGGGAGGAGAAACACAGCGCAGGCCAGGGAAGCTGCTCCCAGCTATGGACACTGTCCTTCTGGGGAAATTGTTGCCACAGTGAACCATAGGTGAGAAATTACAGAGAAAAAAATGGAAAATCACACATGGAGAATCTGGAGAATTTTTCTTGCATCTTGTTGACCTTCTGGTCCTGAAGGCTCTGTCCTCGCAATGTTACGCAGCTGGTGAGGTGTTTCTGGGTCTGGTGTTGCCTGAGGCATCTAAAGTCATTTCAGTCTGACGTCCTATGACCAGGAGTGACACTATCAGGGCTTCAGAGGACATCATGGAGCTCTGCCACGGTCCACTTCCCACGCTCCCACGGACAGGAATCTAAGCAGAACCCCCAGACCTCAAGGACTTAGCACAAGACAGCACAGGCCAGGCCTCTGCCAAAGCCCCAGGGCACCACCTCCGCCTCCACACCCCACCACACACACTGCCTTCCCTGTAGAATTTATCACTGAAACTCATTTGTCCTTTATCCCCAAAGAAAACTCAGGCCTACCTGTATATCCCTCATGTCCAAGTACTGTTGCCAGATAAAATAAGGAATGACCAGCCAGATTTAAATGGACATCCTGTATTGCTATTTGCTAAATCTGGCAACCCTAGCCCAGGCCTTGTAGCCCTGTAGGGGAAAATGCACCATATCCAGGAAGACTTCCATGATCACCCCCATCATCCTGTTCTAAATTGCAATCCCACCTCCCTCACTCCTGAGTTAATTCCTCTGGCAGCATTTATGTTTATCTGACAAAAAATACAGTTTACTGGATTATTCTTCTTGGTTTTTTGTTTTCCACCCTGCCCTCCACCCAGGGGACTGTGTTCCTACTGGGTCTTCAGCTCCAACACAGCCTGGCACAGAGTTAGTATTTTCAAGTAAAATTATTTATTTGATTTCAGAAATGATAATGGCATTATGATAACTAGCTCAGGTAAATTGAATAATAACTAATTACAGGGTGGTTCCCAAAGCTGCCTTACATGGGGAAAAGATCATAGCAAGGCATCTTGGGAGGTGTTGCCAGGCGTGGAAGAGAGGCTGTGTGTGTGTGTGTGTGTGTGTGTGTGTGAAGAAAGAGGTGGTCAACACAGAGAGAATGTCTTGTGAATGTTTTGTAAATAAAAGTACATTTAGCTACAATTTTTTATTTGCCCTATGTGTGTCAACTTCTGGGACACTCTGTCTGCGGGCATTAATAGCTGGTATTTATTGAGCATATATGTAACTGGCAGTAGGCCTAACAGTGTATCTGGATCAATCATTTAATGCTCACCAAAAACCCAATGAGGTAGCCATGGTTAACCTCCTATTAGAGCTGAGGAAACTGATGCCAAGGGAAAAAAGTAACTTGCCTAGGCTCACAGCGGGCAGCATCAAGAGTGAAACCCCGTAGCCCAACTCTGGAGAACAAGTTCTTCACCTGAGTTCTTCTGATAAAAAGAATGCTTTTTTACCTTAGAGATACTAAAAAAGGGATTAAATGCTGACACAAACTATTAAAGGCTTTTGAATGAATAAATGACTGCTGTAGGCCAAAGAATTTTGTTTAATGGATCCTCTACGTGACGCAGAATGGGGATGTGGACACAGGGAGACGCTTGTGTGAGATACGGCACGGGGCTGGAGGAGATGGTAACTGCTCACCTGGTTTGTTCACTTCCAAGCCCAGAATCTTGAGTCCAGCAGGGACCAACATGTAACTGGCCAGGATACTACATACACACTCAGAATGTTTTTTGTAAGTAACAACCAAAGCTGCCACAGAGTCTGGAATGAGAGGAATAATTCATTTTGCTAACAATTAATTTGAACACAAAGATACACAGTTCTTGGTAGGCTCTAATCTAAAGCCTAGTTCCTCCTTGCTAAGGAACAGGTTGTACTCTTTGCCACTGATTAGAAGGGGAGCTCCTACTCTGGCCCGTTCAGAAGCCCTCCCCTTCCCCTCTGTGTCGGCTGTTCTCCGTTCACACCACTCTGTGCTGGCTTCCTTTTCTTATATCAGGGTGCTTACTATCATTTCCACATTATTCTCAATCTCTGCTAAAGCAATGTTTCCAAATTTATTTTAAGGACTCCCTATTATTTAAAAGCACCAGGTCCCAGGACCTTGGTAACCACCCACAGAAAACAACAGCTGTTACTGATTAACCACCACTTGCTCTTTTCTGGACAAGCTTTTCCTGGTCTTCTCTCAAGCATCTAACCCAACATCAGCAGACTACATCCAGCTGGCAGCAGCCAGCCAATAGCCTGAATTTCTAGTAGCCAGGAGCCATAGGAAAGGTTTTTAGGAAAAACATTACAACGGCTGGACGCGGTGGCTCAGGCCGGTAATCCCAGCACTCTGGGAGAGCAAGGTGGGTGGATTGCCTAAGCTCACAGGTTCCAGATAAACCTAAGCAAGAGTAAAACTCTTGTCTCTAAAAAAATAACTGGGCATTGTGGCGGGTGCCTGTAGTCCCAGCTACTCTGGAGGCTGAGGCAAGAGAATCGCTTGAGCCCAAGAGCTGGAGGTTGCTGTGAGCTGTGACACCACAGCACTCTACCTAGGGGACAAAGTGAGACAGTAACGTTGAACCTCAATTAAGTAGCATGTTATTTTTAAAAACTTCATTCTTACTAGTAGACTTATATTACCAAAAATGTATTCAATTATTATTATCATATTTTTTTACTTTGTCAATTAAAATTATAAAAATGTGTTTTCATTTTTGCTGCATAAGTACTTACTTATACTCAATTTGGCGTTTTGGCTCACAAAGCTTTGAATATTTATCCCTTGGCCTTTTGCAGAAATAACTTTGCTCCTTGATCTAATCTTTGATGTTGAGGCTGTGTGTTTCCAAGAAGGCCAATGGGTAATTATTTTTAAAAAGAGAGTAGGTACAATTTCATCAACTCTAAATGTGTTATTTAAATGCAATTTAAGTATGCTATTTTGTGGTATTCTTTTGAAAATTAATATTAATTTGCTGCTACATACAGGGTTTGGGTTTTTACTTTTAAAATTATTATTTTGGGGGGAAAAAGAAGGTGGCGGACAAGGGAGGGGGAAGATGGGTGGAGGGAGGGTAATTGGTGGGACCACACCTACGGTGCATTTTACAAGGGTACATGTCAAATCTACTAAGTGTAGAGTACAAATGTCTTAACACAATAATTAAGAAAGTGTGGTGAAGGCTACGTTAACCAGTTTGTTGTAAGTATTTCAAATGGTGTATAAAACCAGCACACTGTACCCCATAAATGCATTATTGTACACAGCTATGATTTAATTAAAAAGAAAAAAATAGTTACTTTCATTTTTAAAAGATGTTACATTGTTTAGCCTAAGTTCTCATTGTCACAATTGACTAATTGTTACGAAAGCATTCCATTTTGGCAGTTTGTTTTTGAGGGGTGCCAAATTACATGCAGTGGAGTGCAGATACTGAACCCAGACCCTCTAAGAATATGCCTGAAGAGACACACCAGCTGGAAAGGCTTTCTATTCAGGACCATCTCTTTCTTATCCACATCAACAAACATAATAATAATTCAAAGAAATTTCTTTTTCCAAAAATACTTTTTTTTTTTAAACAAAGAGAACCTGCTGAAGAAAACTGGCAGGAACATGCACGCGCACCAGAGGACCCCCTTCTGCTGACCCCAGGGACGGTGCGGTGCATCTTTGACAAAATTACAAAATCATGGTGATGCCTGTTCCATATGAAACGTTTTTTAAGCTGTGTTTTGTTTTGTTTTGTTTTCTTGGTCAACTTTGAATCTGCTAGGGAAGGAAGGGCACATGCAGGCCCGAGGCGTCTCTGAAACCCTAATGGGCACCATCAGGCTGAACCCGTCAGCTTTATGGAGCAAATAAGGTTATCCTTGACTGGACCTGGGGTTGTTTGTTCATCATTCCCTAAGTTGCACAGCACACCTGGAGTGAGAGCTCACCTGAGGACAACAGTTTCTGCTTCAAAGGAATTCAGGATTAATTTAATCTCATTTCTCCAAGATTGTCCCCAGGCCAAGCTATAATTCAGGGTAGTAGAGTTAGCTGTCTCTCCCTTTGTTTACTGACTTGGCCTTCATCTTTCAAAGTCATCCCTGTCATTGCTCCTTAGACAGGAAAGATTTGTAGCTCCGGCCTGCCCATCCTGAGCTTCTGCAAGTGAAGACTCCTGGGGCCTCCCTCTGACCCATCTCTGTGCCTGAGAAGACTCCTGCGGCCTCCCTCTGACCCATCTCAGGCCACCTCCATGGCACCCAAGGCCCGGATCCTCTTTCCAATGCTCTGTGTTACTTCTTTCCCGTCCCATTTCTTCAGGACCAGATTGAATCTAAAAAGCCCACTAGCACATTAGAAAGTGGATTAGCTTCTCAGCTTCTGAATAACAGCTCACATGAACCATTTCCAGTACCCATCTGAGCCGAGCACCACTCTGCATACTTTACAAGAATGAACCCGTTTTCTTTCTGTGGCAACCATATGAGGAAGCACTTCTATCATTCTGCATTTTGAAAATGAGGAAACAGGTACAGAACCTTTCAGTAAGTAGCCCAAGGCTCCTCTGCTGAGATTTGGAAGGGCCAGATGCAGAGCAAGCCTGTCTGGTCTGTAACCTCTGCTCCCTCCAGGGCCTCTGGCAAGATTTAAAAGATAGGTGTAGATTTTAGGAGTTGATTATCCAGATTTGGCCTAACCCACACAGACCAGAGTAGGTCGACCTTTCTCCAAGGGGGATCCATTCCAAGACCCCTGTGGATGCCTGAAACCAGGGCTAGTGCCAAACTCCCTACACACTGTGTTCTATCCTTTACATACAGACTTAGAATAAAGTTTAGTTGACAAACCAGGCATAACAGGATAGTAACAACCATAACATGATAAAATTGAACAATTGTAACAGTATACTGTAACTAAAATTAAATGCACCTGGCCTCCCCCTCAGGGTGTCTTATCGTATAAGATGTGATGATGACACATCTCCTTCGTGTGACAATGTGATAGTGAAGTCCCTACATGATGAAAGGAAGTGAACGATGTATGTGGAAAATTCTAGAAGTAAACAATTCATACATTCTCAATGGCATGCTGTCCTGAGTGGTGTGATGAAGCCCACCTCAACTGCCATCATCATGCACTCCATTACCAGACAGACTGTCCCGTATCCCAGGGTCTGTGTTCAAGTAACACAATTTAATTACATAATGGCCCTCACACACGAAAGTTCAGACCCAGGTTGATTATGGGTAGATTATGGGTAACTGAAAGCCAGGATGAGGAGAGGGATTCTGAACAAGCATCCTTCCTCGGGAGAAAGACTCCATCCTGCCGTGGCCAGTGCTGCCCAGAGGCCTCTGAAGTGAAATTTCCACTCACAAGAGAAACTTGTTTCTTGGAAAGTTTGAAATAGCAGTCTTTGAGCTACAGTGTCCGGACCTGGGGGTGACTGTCCCACTGGGGCCATCCTGGCGGCTTCTTCGCAGCAGTAACTGGGTAAAGCCACATCTGAGCTATGTCCAGGATGACCAGGCATCTGGGCCTTAGGAAGACAGGCTGCAGAGTCTGAGTCCTTCAGAGAAAACTGGCTCCTCCCCACACCGGGGGAAAGGCTGGAGCCGGGAGGTGAGCTAGCCGAGGGTTTCTGAGCCGGGAAGTCCTTCCCATGTGAAACAGGCCATGTCAGCCCTGGAGAATGAAGATGTGAACAAATTGAAACCCCCAGAGCGAGCTTGGGATTCTGACTTGTGTGCGCACCTGTGCTCCAGAAGCTGCACCAAATGTGGCAAAAGTCATGGTGAGGGAGCCCACACCAACCAAGCCACAGCCCACGGCCCACAGAACAGCCTCCCCCAGCCCCCTCCACTCTCTCTACCCCCAACCCCCCACCCACCCTGTGGTCCTGCAAATCAGAGAGTTTCAATCTCTTCAGGTCTCTGGAATGACAACAATGTAGACACCACAGCAATGTGTCCAGGAGCAAGACAAGGGAAATCCAGCACTGTCACCAACCGTCAGTTATCAGGCGCTATCGCCTACTCACAAGGGCGTTTCAACCCCAGGGTGGTTTTCAGGAGCTGCTCTTGCAGGGTATGCATAACTCCTCACTATCCACCTTTTCGCTTTCAGGTGAGGTTAGCCATGTAACTGGAGTAAGCCACAGCTGTGTACTGAGGTGTGTCTGAGGCACATTCCCTGGTTGGGTTTGTTTTCTGTTTGCAATCACCAGGCTCTGTTGGCCCCAAATAAAACAATTTAGGAGATTATTTAAAATTGATTTTCCAGGATGTCAGATGTGGTAAGAACTTCTAGAATTTCTAGATATTCTGTGAATATGCACTTTGTTTCTCAATGCGTATTCGTAAGACACAGTTTTACAGGCTGCCCAAGGTCACATCACCTACCTTCCTCTTTAGGCTGAAGCCTGATCCTCTAAGGACAGAACAGAGCGGATAGGGGACCTGTACACAGGGGTGATGAGTGTTAGTTAGGTGGGGCTTATAGGAATACAGGGAAGTAGGGGACCCATGATCCAGAGCTCCCCGAATTTCCTCATCTCTTTCCTCCCTAACTCCATCCCATTCACATGATTTGTTGTTGTGGAAAGAGTAAAAGATTTGAAATTAGAGTTAAAAATCCCAGCTTTACAGTTTTCTGCTTGCTATGGTCTTTCTCCTGTGTGAAATGAGAGTGACGCTCACCATGCAGGCTGTAAGGATATTTGAGGGGACGCTTGCCCAGCTGGAAATAATAGCAGGAAACACAGCAAAGACTTGGCAGAGGGGGCTCTGCCTCCCCCACTTGTTCAGATGATACTGGAAACCCCTTTCATTGTGCAGAAAACCTTTATTAGAGACAAAAAATGATTAAAATTCGGGTTGATATACTAATAGAGTTTGTACCAGATTGTGATGAGATTTGGAACTAACTAAAGGGCACGCAACTTTAGAGATTTCTAACAGGAAAGGTTTTAGATAGTAAAACTAGTTTCCAAACTTCTTCCTTCAAACTCCACCAGTTCTTCAGGGAACTCCGCGGAGGCCAGGGGGAGAGAATTCAGTCAGTTGGGCTAATTCCATCTGAACAAAGAGTCAATCCAGCCACGGTTTCTCCTTTCTTTTTTCCATGGACATTTTTAAGAGACTGTAATGATAACATATCAATATAGTGTTTTAAAATGTAGTATTATTATTAAAGATTTATGTTATCTCATGGAAACAGAAGAAAGAACAAAAAGTTTAGGGGAAGCAATCACTGCCAGTGTTTACTGAGCTCCCGTCTTTGCCAGGCACGGTGAGAAGGGTTCCCCTGTGAATCTGTCCCATCTCAGAGCACTGTGATGTTAGATACCGTCACTGCTCCAGTTAGACAGGTGAGGAAACAAACTTGCCCATACTAAGTCTTTGAAATAGTGTGTGGTATGTGTTTTAAACTTAAAGCAGACTAGATCCATTTCATACATGCCGCCACTGCCTGTGGTCAGTGCCTACGACCTGGGACAGCTCAGGAGACGCAGACTCCTCTCATCATGTTCCCCGTCCCCAACCCAGCCATGGAGGTTTCCCAGGTGAGCACTGAACGGGGCAGAGGCCTCTCCGTAATCCTGACACACGAGATACAGGTTCTAAACTGCTGAGTTTGGGGGTGATCAGCAGTGACTGTAGAACCAGCTATTACCAGAAATACAGGTGAGGCGAGCACATGTGCTTTTACCTGCAATTTAATTATTTTAGAGAACCATTAAACCATAGAATTCTGGAGGTCCTTCTCAAAGGCCTTCAAGACCCCTCTTTCAACCTCCCACCCAGTGCCAAGGCTGGGACTGCAGCACTCACAGCAAATGGTCTGCTCAGTTTTGCTCTGTCATCTACAAGTTATATATGCCCCACAAGAAAATGTTTCAAATTTTTGAGCAACATTTTTCTTTTGAAATTTTCCTTTATATTAAATAAAAATGACCTTTCTATAACATTTCTTTGCTAGTTCTGTCCCAGCCTCCAGAGCTACAGGCCCACTTGCTCTGGCAACACAGACTTTTGAAGACAACAAATATACTTTCCCTGCCCAAATCACCCCCTCCTTTTCCAGGCTGAACACCTCCATTCCTTTAATGGTTCCTTAGGAGATGTAGTTTTCAGAATGTTAACCTCTAGCACAAATTCCCTTATGAATCTCAACTCTTACAGTGTAACAGTCAGAACAGAGTTCAGTAGGAGTATCCTGAGTTCAGTAGGAGTAACCTAAGGTCAGTAGGAGTATCTCGAATTCAGTAGAAGTATCTCAAGATCAATTAAGTATCCTACGGTCAGTAGGATCATCTCAAAGTCAGTGGAGTATCAGATGATGCATTTTCTTGAATGCATGAAAGGTGGTTGCTCTGAAAGGTACTGTATATAATCAACTCAGGGCTCCTCCCTCTAAACACAAAGGTTCCTTAGCTGCAGGCAGTACTTTAAACCATCTTAGGACAAGCCTGGGATTTAAATCAGAAGACCAACCTTGACTTCAGTCAGCAGCTTACTGCACATTTCCCTTCAGGCACATTGTTTAAACTTTCTGTGTCACTCTTTAGTTATTAAAAAATAACAACATAGAAATGCAGTCCTTTGGGTAGACAGTGAATGCATTAAGTATGTGCAAGTGACTTGTAACCTGTGAATATTTATGCCAACAGAAGACCCTTGTACTATGAACATCAACCCCAGAAGAGAACTGGCTGGTAATTTCCATTAAACTTGATCTTCCTGGTTCAGGCCCACCATCACAGCTTGCAGAGAACTTTATTTGTAAGGTTATTCCATCTGATTTAGTAATCTACTGAACATCTGCTAAGCATGTCTTCTGTGTCAGATGCAAGGTAATCAGCTCTCCTCAGTGCCTTAGAAAGTCTCTCAAACTTAAAGTCTCTAGGTCACCTCTCCCATCCCACAAACATGTTGGCGTCTGTTCATCACAAGGAATGCTCTGACTGAAGACTCAGGGTGCTGTTCTTTGCACTGACTCCTCTGATTCCCTGGGTCAGGCTGCTCAGGACGCAGCAGCAGGAGCAGGCAGGCCAGCTTCACCTTCACCCTAGGGGCTGACACAGGGGGCCACCTGCATTGTCCTAACCTATTCCCAGGCTCCAGCACAGTCAGAATGAGCCACATACACCTGTTAGAATAAAAGAGCTCTTTTAATTGGTGGAGATGGTGGGTCTTGAAACCTGGGGCTCAGACTGGCACAGGGCAGGAGGCCAGCAGGGGTCAGAGCCCTGATCGTGGAGGGACACTCCTCCCAAGGCCTCCCCTGGCAACAAACAAAAGAACCAGTTGCAGCGTCCAGGCTCGGCACATCAGCCCATGGCACACCCCCCTGAGTAGCCAGGATGGAACACATTTTTCATCCTTTTTCCTTTTACTTCGTACTTTTTCTGTCTCATGCAACAGCATCTAAGTTAGCAAATCTAGCTCTACATTCATGGTAAAAGGCAAGGCAGAAATGCTGGGATGAAAAATATTTACAAAATAGTCTCTACATGTTGGCCAAATCTTTGTTAAATTCTGTAATGAATATTTTGTAAATAAAAGTACATGTAGCCACAATTGCCCATTTTCCCTATACGTGGAAACTTTATGGGTGATGTTTGGGACATCTGGTAAATGATAAATTTCCCCTTGTCCATGGGTCATGCAATTGACACACTTGGAGACCTTGTGTATTAATGAACATGACACAGTGACACAGCCATTTTACAGGAGGGGACTGAGCTCCAGAGGGTTGCTGAAGATTCATGATACATTAGCAATGGCACAGACCACAATTTCCTACCTACTGAATTTCCTCTATGCCCTAATGATTAAGCAGGTGAGGTTACAGATACACACCAACACACACACACTCAGGTGCGCACACTTGAAGTCGGACCGTGAAAGAAACTGGGACACTTCTAATCAGGTTTGGGCAGGCAGTTTCTTTTCATAAACTGGAACTGGATGAACCAGTTTTGTCTATCTGATTTTTAAAAAGACGTGTGGAACCTGACGGAACCCAGCTGTGCACACCAGGTCTTACTTCCGCAGTGCTCTGGCCCTCCACCCACACCTGTGGAACTGCCGGCTCTTGCACAGCTGTTAATTGTCAGTCAAAAGTAGAATTCACATAATATTATGATGTACCTATACCACAGTTTATCAATCCATTCGTGGATCGATGGGCACTTGGGCTTTTTCCATGACTTAGCAATTGTGAATTGGGCTGCAATAAACATTCTGGCACAAATATCTTTGCTATGATGTGATTTTTAGTCTTCTGGGTACATACCTAGTAGAGGAATTATAGGATTGAATGGCAGATGTATTTTTAGATCTCTAAGTGTTCTCCATATATCTCTCCAAAAGGAATGTATTAATTTGCTTTCCCACCAGCAGTGTAGAAGTGTTCCCTTTTCTCCACATCCAAGCATGCTGTTTTGATATACATAGTGAAATGATTACTGCAGTCAAGCAAATCAATATCCATGTCTTTACATAGTTACATTTTTGTGTGTGTGGTGAGAGCACCTGCTGTCCACTCTTCAGTAAATTTCCACTATATAATGCAATATTATTAGTTGCATATTTCACTCAGTAGAGTAGATCTCTAGATTTAATTTAAGATGATTTACCTAGCTGTGACTTTGTACCTTTTGACCAACATTTTCTCCCCCAGCCCAACCGCTGTCACTGTTCTACTCTTTTCCGAGTTAGATTTTTTTAGATTCCACATATAAGTACGTTTATGAAGTGTCTGGTTCATTTCACTTAGTGTAATGTCCTCCAGTTTCATCCCATGTTGTCACAAATGGCAGGATCTCATAAAAGGCTGAATAATATTCCATTGTGTGTACATACTGCAATTCCTTTATCCTTTCACAGAAAGGCAGACACTTAGGGTCTTTCAATATCTTGGCTATTGTGAATAATGCTGCAATGAACATGGGCATGCAGGTAACTCTTCAAGATCCTGATTTCAATTCCTTTGGATATGTACCCAAAAGTGGGATTGTTGAATCATATAGTAGTTCTGTTTTAATTGTTTTGAAGAATCTCCACACTCTGTTCTGTAACAGCTGCCCCAATTTACATTTCTATCGATAGTATACAGCGATGCCCTTTCCCTGGCACCCTCATCAGCACTTGTTATCTCTTGTCTTTTTGATAATAACCATCCTAATAGGTGTGAGTGATGTCTTATTGTGGTTTTGATGTACATTTCTGTGATGATTAGTGATACTGAGCATTTTTTTCAAATACCTCTTGGCCATTTGTATATCTTTTTTGGAAAAATGCCTATTCAGGTCCTTTGCTCTTTTTTGAATTGGGTTTTTTTTTTTTTTTTTTTTTTTTCTATTGAGTTGTGTGAGTTCTTTATAGGGCACTAAGACCATGAACTAGGCGAGCATCATTGTTGTCCTCATGAAGCTTACATTCTAGCCAGGTGGACCTCACTATGTACAGACAAACAAACTTACACAGAGTTATCTGGGAGGCTTCCGGACCAGGTGAGTGCTAGGGGCTGAGGGATGTGGGGATGGAGGCTGGGCTGCAGTGGTGGCCTTCAGCATCTGCTCAGCACCTTGACCTCATTTTCTGGTTACAGCATCCTGATTTTTTTTAGGGGAGTCACTTCTTTTTTCTCTTATGTAGTCATGGTAGGTAAAATCAGAGTGTTGGCCTCTACCTAGCCAGTAAGATCCTCCCTCTCTTGGGACTTTGAATTTTGAAATCAGGGATGCAAAAAAATATATAACCCAACAGTTGGGATGTCTCAGAATCCTGGTGAGGAGGTGAGTCACTTTTACTATTTAGACCCCTAGAACTGTCTGGGTCTCTGTCCTTTTTGAGAATAAATCATTAGTCTTCCTTTGATACTGTGAATTATCTGATAAGCTTCAAATAGATTCCTTTCCTGGGCAAACTAGCCAGAGTCAGCTTCTGTCATTCACCACCAGAGAAATCTCCCTGGTTTGGTTGCTGTTGTGGGCCCTGATCAGCTGTGCTGGATACTTCCTTAGGTCAATGTCAACGGCTCACTGGCTAAGAGTAGGGTCTTCAGACATTCTTATTGCTTTTTTTCCCTGTATGCTCTAAAAATCTCATATACTCCTCCTAGAATCTTTTTTTTTTTTTTTTCTGAATTGTGCTTTAGGGCAGGAATCAGCAAACTTTTCTATAAAAGAGCAGCAGCTTTAAACAACATCCATTTGTTATTCTATGGTTTCCATTGACCAGGGTCTGAATATGGCTTATTTGGGTCCCCTGATCATGGTCTCACAAGGTTGCTATCAGGTGGGTGGCTGGGCTGCATTATCATCTGGAGGCTCGACTTGGGATGCAGCCATATCCAAGTTTACAGGGTCATTGGCAGAATTAAGCTCCTGTGGTTGTAGGACTGAGGTTTTCAGTTCTGAGAACTGCTCACAGTTCTCTGCCATGTGACTCTCTCCATTGGGAGTTCATGTCTTAGTAGCTTACTTCTTTCAGGACAGAAGGAGAGTCTCTTCAGTCTGTTAAGATAGAGTCTAACACAAGTAACATAAGCAACGGTGTGATATCCAATCACCTTTGCCATCGTGTTGGCAAATTACATGTTCCACTCATACTCAAAGGTGATTCATTGGGGGTCACCTCAAGATATATCTGCTATATAAGGTGTGTTGCAGCTATTCAATTCTATCTTTGTATCATGACAGCAGCCATAGACAATATGTGAAGAAGTCAGCATAGTTATGTTCCAACAAAGTTTTATTTTCAGAAATAGGCTAAGGTCCAGTTTTGGCTCATGGACTGCAGTTTGTCAATACCTGACTTTTAGAGTAATACTGTTGCCCTGAAACAATAGATTTTTTAATAAGGATGTTATTAATGACCTTGCTTAACATCCTTGCTATGGAAAATCTTGTAATTAATTATTTTTCTAGTAGCTGTGCTTTTTAAAAAAAAAAACAATTGGCTGGTTTGAATCTCATTAACATTATGATTTATAAAAGAATTTAAGTAAAATATACTCCAAAATATATGACAAAAATTGTACTGAGCACTGATGTTTGTTTTTGATTGGATTTTCTTCTTCACCTTGGCTGTTAGGATGCTCAGACACACCAAAGTAGAACCATCCATGTCTAGTGTAAAGGACCTCATGGTGTACGTTTTCAATATTTTCTTTGCTCCTGGCTCTATTTAATGTTCTAGCTTTGGTTTCTCTTCTTTCTCTCCAATGTGATTCATGAGATCTCTTTCTGCATTGCAGTGTCTAAATCTTAAATCCTTTCTGAATAAGATGAGGGAAATGTTTTGTAAAAGAGTATTGCCCTTTAGTATGTATGTCACATGGGAATGTGAATAACCTCTATATTCAGATTAGAACAAATGGTAATTCAGTGGAAGGACTTTCAAGTTCTCTTCTTATGATTTTAAATTTGGGGAGAGAATTAAAAAATTCATTTATAGTGATATTACTGATTTCTTATTGATTTCAGGCCTTGGTTTATAGGGGAGGATTTTTTTTTTTTTTTTTCAAGTATTCTGCTCAGATTTATTTAGAAACTGGTATGAACAAATGCTGTTCAAAGTACTGGAGATGTAGCACTAAGACAGATAAGATTTCGATTTTTATGGAGCTTACATTGGGTATAGACAACAAGTGAACACA
>CAUYPK010016808.1:0-24238 GCA_963574355.1 Loris lydekkerianus | reverse complement strand
TCGTCTGCGAAGAGTGAAAGTTTGATCTCTTCTGACCCTATGTGAATACCCTTGATCTCCTTTTCTTCCATAATTGCAATGGCTATAACTTCCATTACAATGTTAAAGAGCAGTGGAGACAATGGGAAACCTTGCCTGGTTCCTGATCTAAGTGGAAATGATTTCAGTTTAACTCCATTCAATACGATATTGGCTGTGGGTTTGCTGTAGATGGCCTCTATTAGTTTAAGAAATGTCCCTTCTATACCAATTTTCTTAAGGGTTCTGATCATGAAAGGATGTTGGATATTATCAAAAGCTTTTTCTACATCAATTGAAAGAATCATATGGTCCTTATTTTTAAGTTTGTTTATGTGTTTAATTACATTGATAGATTTACGTATATTGAACCAGCCTTGAGACACTGGGATAAATCCGACTCGGTCATGGTGTATAATTTTTTTGATGTGTTGTTGGAATCTGTTTGTTAGGATCTTACTGAGTATTTTAGCATCTATATTCATTAGTGATATTGGTCTATAATTTTCTTTTCTTGTTGGGTCTTTCCCTGGTTTGGGAAGAAGGTTTTTGTTTTAGGGCAGAAGGGAGCAGTGTCGCGAAATCTCCCCAATTACGCCCCTGACTCCAGGGCAGGACAGCAGTGGCAGCACCTGGTACGCCAGGACACCACAGGGCAGTCGTGGAGGGAGGGTCTGGATCAGCACAGGTGTGAGTTTTCACCAGGAAATGGATGGCTCGGCATCCAGAGACGCCTTGCTCCCTCTGTCCTTGTGAAGCTCAGGGAGATGGAAACTACCCGCCTTTCTTTTCTGGCTGTACGTGTTTGCTGGAACAGTGACTTAATCACATCCCCACCTTCAACAGAAATGTTTTGGCTCAAGTACAGATCAGCTTGATCTTTTTTTCATGAAGATAGGCCTTCTGCCAGAATGAATATTTCTCAGTTTTGATAGAAACATGGGGAACACTCAGACAGAAACCAGCCCATTAAGCCAGCGTCTCCTGAGAGGTTTCAGCTTATTCGTTTTGCCCTCTGAGTACCAAATGCTCAGCCGTAACGTCCAGGCCTCTCTCACAGCAAACCTGGACGCCATCTTCAACCCAGGGCATTATTAGGAGGCCACGTGTCACAGGGGGGCTGGGCACTGTGTGGCCTGGGCCTCACCTTCAGGAAGGGGCTCAAATTCAGACTTTTGATTTTGTCTCTTAACAACTTATGGTATTTCAAGAGGAAAGCGTCCATCTTATAACTTAAACTGGATTGCACCATCTGTACTGCATACATTATTTAATACCATCTTAAAATGAATTCTGTAATTATTTTATAAATTGGACAGTCACAGATAATTTCATTTTTAATGTAAAATATGTTCCCTAATGTCCCGAGACACAGTGGGCCTTTCTCTCGCTCTGTGAAGTCTGTACATTTCTGCACATCCACGTAGGATAACTTCGTGCAGCCCACTGAGAGGCTGTAAGTGGGCTGTGGCCTAGGTCTGGTGTGCACCCTCAACTAGGCAGGACAAATGGGGGACCTGGAACTATGACAGTTTTCTTGGAATTAGTCTATGCTGCTCTCTGTCCAGGCTTGCTCTGCTGTGGTCTGCCAAGAAGAGTTATTTCAAACCGTTTTTGGCAAAAGAACTTTCTGGATTCAGTTTGAGCTAAACACTTATCTTTTATTAGTTGGAAACACCGATTTCTGATTGTTTGCTCAGAAGAGCATTGAACATTTTTTCCCAGCTTTATCAGCTCGAGCCGGGAAGGCAGGGGAGAGAGACAGCAAATTCTTGTCCTACCTTTACTAGAATTACTTCCAAATTGAATTCTAACAAGCCGTGAATGGGATGAAAATTGTGTTAAATAGTGCTTGTTATTATCATGAATACGGTTTTATCAATATTAAATCACAATGGGATGAAAGAGATATAATTCTTCAATTTTCATTCTATGAAAGAAGTGAAAATATATTACATTTTATGCTAAGGAAAGTTTTCTATAAATGACTAATTTTATACAAATGACAAATTTTATGTAAGTGAAATTGCTAGTGACCTACTCTGAGTGTTCGAGTTTTTACTTTGCTATCTATCCTTGCTTACATCTAAAATTTATATAAATTTCTATCGAAAATAGAGGCAATATAGGGAAATAAATTATATTTTGGGGTAAAAGTTTTTTTTTTTTTTTACACAGAAAGCAGCATTATCTAAATTTGGTGGTCATTTGAATTCAAATGATCTAAATTTCAGAAATATACATACTAATGCATTGTACAAGGAAGGTTATGTATGCATTCTTTTTTTTTTTTTTTGTTTAGAGACAGAGTCTCATTTTGTTACCCTCGGTAGAGTGCTGTAGCATCAAAGCTCACATGAACCTCCAGCTCTTGGGCTTAAGCGATTCTCTTGCCTCAGCCTCCCAAGTAGCTGGGACTACAGGCGCCCGCCACAACGCCCGGCTATTTTTTGTTGCAGTTTGGCCAGGGCTGGGTTTGAACCCACCACCCTTGGTATATGGGGCCAGCGCCCTACTCACTGAGCCACAGGTGCCACCCCCATGTATGCATTTGTAAAGATCAGAATTAAAATTATGAAGGGAAATCTTTTCCCAGAATTTCAGCTTATAACATACTTAACTATAAATTTATGTAGTATAATATAGTAGTCAAAGGAGGGAAAGAGCTAGCATATTTATTTTGATACATTTGAATATGACTTGCTGTAATTTAAGTCAATCTGGAGAAAATCTTTGGGTCTTCACTGGTACTTGGCTTCTTGGGAAGATGCTCCCTGAGCCGGTGAAGTAGTGAGAAGTCAAGGGCAGTGAGTCACACAGTTCATCAAGCCACCCTGGGAACCATGACCTTGCTGTCGCACCACCTTAGCAACAAGGCTCTGTCCTCACGGCAGGAGAGCTTGCTTCTGCTTACTTGTGAAAAAAGACAAGAAGGGGATTCTTGTAACAAAAACTCAAAGCTCCTTGACCTTCAAATAAATCCAGTGATAAGTTTTAATTTGTAACATGGTGATTAGTTCGAGCATCTTTTCACATCATTTTCAACTAATTATATTACTTCTATAATGTATCTAGCTGAGAATAACTTTGCAGTTCGCCTTACTTGGTGGAACTGAAGGTGTGCATACCCTATGATCTAGGAATCTCATTTTGAAATATTTTTGTGAAAGGAACATTTTGAAATATTTTTATGAAAGGAACATTTCTTTGTGTGTACAAGGAGACATGCATGCAGGCTGATTGCAATATTTTTTATAAACAATGTTGCAAAAATTGTCAATAACCAAAATGTATGTTAGCAAGGGAACTATAGTCTGTCTGGATGGTGGAGTACAACACAGGAGGCAGGGACAAATACGCAGACCTTACTGTGTGGACAAGGAACAAGGGAACAGGTATAGTGTAATAACCATATGACGTTTGGTACATTTTTGTAAATTAAAAAATGCTAAATATTTTGTGTTTTCGTATATACTGCATATACTCGAGTATAAGCCGAGTTTTTTCAGCACAAAATTTGGGCCGAAAAACCCGAACTCAGCACAAATTTTGTGCTGAAAAAACTCGGCTTATACTCGAGTATATAGGTATTTTGTTTATTTTCTTATATATATAGGGTACCCAACTTATGATGGTTCAGTTTAGGAGTTTTGGACTTTACAATGGTGCATGTGAAACTGTCACAATTTCAACTTAATGTACAATATTTAATAAATGACACAAGACAGCCAAGACTTTATTATAAAATAGGCTTTCTGTTAGCTGATTTTTCCTAACTGTAGGTTAATGTAAGTGTTCTGAGTGTGTATAAGGTAGCCTAGGCTAAGCTATGGGGTTGGCAGTTCAGGAGTGCTGGATGTATTTTTCACTTATAACATTTTCTACTTACAATGGGGTTTTTAGGACATAGTCCCATTATAAGTCAAGGAGCATTTGTGTATGTGTACATTTTACTGTATACACCAGGCCTTCTGTAAGTTGACCACCCAAGGGGCTGTAACTAACTGGTCAACATATGGAGGTGGTCAACAAAAGGAAGTAGGCCTAGTGTACTGATCCATACATGTAGTGCGTGTCTGGTCTGTGACAATTAGGTCAACTTACAGAGGTGGCCAGTGTAGGAAGGGGGCCAGCTATGGAGGTTCTACGGTATTTATTCACATACACAGATGCGTATGCCTGAAGAAGGGCATCAAACTCACAAGAGTGTTTCATCTGGGAGGGGAGGTAAGCCTAAAATTAAGATGGTGGTTTAAAAGAGATGTTTACTTTGTCTATAATATGCTTTTATATATAATTTATGTAGTAAATACAAATATGAGGAATTATGAGCAGAAGGAACTGTATCAAAGTATAAACAGCAATTAATTCTGGATGTGGACAATAAAGATTATTTTCTGGGGTGGCGCCTGTGGCTCAGTGAGTAGGGCACTGGCTCCTTGTATCGAGAGTGGTGGGTTCAAACCTGGACCCAGCCAAACTGCAGCAAAAAAAATATAGCCAGGCGTTGTGGCAGGCACCTGTAGTCCCCGCTACTCAGGAGGCTGAGGCAAGAGAATCGTCTAAGCCCAAGAGCTGGAGGTTGTTGTGAGTTGTGATGCCATGGCACTCTACCAAGGGTGACAAAGTGAGACTCTGTCTCTAAAAAAAAAAGATTATTTTCTCATTTTTACTTTTCTGAATGTTTCAAAGTCTAAAAGGAAAAAAATGTGGCTTATCTGTTTACATGTGCTTCCTTCTTGTATTGTAAGAATCTTATTTGGGGAGAACGATTAGGATTTATGGTTTAATGCAAGAAGAAAATCCTTTCTGTAACTATCAATTTCATAGCTTCTGTTTTTAAGGGAAACTAATGGTTCTAAGGCATATGGAGCTATATAACTTTATGTCTTGTCTGTTTACAGGGAGGATGTCACAAACTTACAAAGTTTCCTTAAAAATAAAGTCTAGATAGAACAATCAAACAGCTATGTATGGTGTTTAAGCAATGCATTCCGTCTAATGAGGGGCTAGAGCCACTGAATTGCTTAATAATTTTAATTGAAGATAACAGCTCCTATAAAATTGTCCATACTTTTACAAAGCCAACTAAAGAGAAATACGAAATGATAGAAAGGATTTTAAGGTAATCTTGTAAAGATTTGTGAGTCATGTATTCTAAGATCATACCTATTTTTGTGGTGGTGATGAATTTCATTTTGAGAATCTGATTGAGGGAAGTGAAGATGCTCTATGTTTCCATTTTGGTGTTTTACTGATGCGGTAACGTCCTCTAAAATTTCCCTGAAGTGATTCTCTTTGGACCCACATTTCCAAACACATCATTTAATCTTTCTTCTATGCTCCCTACATTAGACGTAGAAACTCAGTTCAAATCAGCTTATCAAAATAACAATGCTGGGCCTCAAGTATCTGAAAAGGCAAGGTTAGTTTGGTCGCAGACATACTGGGGTCCAGAGCTTTGATCTCCCTCCCCTGTGTGTCTCTGCTACTCTGTCCCTCAGCTGGCTCTGTCCCATATAAGCAAGATGGACACGGGGGGCCAGATGCTCCTTTTCCTCAGAGCTCTGAGTGCCAGGGAAGAGCCCAACTCTGTTTCATTCAGCAGTCACATTCACACTCACGAGCATCACCAGCTGGCCTTGCTTGGGTTTTATGTCCTCCAAGGAAGGACCAGTGTGTCGAGGGAAATGCTGCCCCTGGCTGTCTGGCCTTCATCACCCTGTTCAGGGCAGAAAGAGGCAAGTGATTAACATCTCACCACAGTCAGGCTGAGCGGCATGGCTGGGCGTCCCACCGACAGAGGGGTCCAGAGCAATCCCTACGTCTGCTCCAGGTGGGGAGCATTTGTTTGTTTCTTTATTGCATCGTGGGTTCCGCATTCCCTACTACTGGAACAATTCGCTGTCATTCCCCACCAGACGGTCCCTGGTCAGTAGCAGGGATGTATCTCACTTGCCTTTGTCATCACACTACTTAACATGTGTCTGGCACTGGGGGGGTGATAATTATTTCCATGCCGAATAAGGTAAGAGTTTAACTGATGAAAGTTAATTTTGGCTGTGGAGACACACCTCTCTCAAACTAGATGTTTTGTTGACTTACTCTAATACTTTTTAGAAGGCTATTCTTGGGCTATGACTAAAAAATTAACTAATGAGGGCCTTGGTATGTGCCACACCTTCTGGGGACAAGACATGATTCCAAGAGGGACTTTACCTAACAAATGCAATCAGTGCCACCTGACTTATTGTACCCTCAATGAATCCCCAACAATAAAATAAAATTAAATAAATTAAATTAACTAATTAGTACCTTTGGCTAAATTCAAGCAATAGTGTTATGTCGAGTTGATAATGTGACATCTGATAGATCAATATTGTTTTCTAAACTCAATACACTTGATTACTACGTTACCACATATAGAATTGGTTTTTCTGTCATACAAATACAACCGATAGCCCATGATGTAAGTCTCGACCACGTTGAAGTGCTCTATGAGTAGCTACGTTTGTCTGGCATCTTGGCACTACTCTACGGCCCACTGATGCATCATTTGCTGTAAACCATGCACTTTCCTAAGGATTAGTGTGTGCTGTACACAACTGCTGTCGTGACTATATTTAACTCTTTAGTACTATATGTTTGGTCATAAAAGCAGAATTCATTCCAGGTTTCTGGGAATGATGGCAGAACATGGTCCACATTCTGTAATCTTTCTGTCATTTCTGTTGCCAGAGACTTGAGGTTTAACAGAATAAGAGAAATTCCAGGGAGTGCCTTCAAGAAGCTCAAGAATCTGAACCCGCCGTGAGTACCTGTTGCTTATCTGTGGGATTTCTGAAATTGTGAGCTAGTGGGCAGTTTATCATGAACGTAATCTTGACTATAAAGAGCAGCTAGTGGCAGAGCGACGTCCTGCTAGACGCCTCATAACCGGCACAAGGCTGCTTCTTTTCACGGCCTCTGTGTTTACTGCTTTCTGATTTGGGAGAGATTCCTATCCCTATCAGATAAATTGTCATGTATATTCTGTTTGCTTAGAAAAGCCTCCTGAGAAGAAAGGAGTGGTTAAATAACCTGTCTGTAGGTCCCATAGCAAGAAATCAATAGAAATGGAATTAAAATTCACAACTTCCTGACTCCAAAGCCTATTTCTCCCCAGTACATCACTGGATCTTCTTATTTGTGGCACTATTAAAAAAAACCTTTAAAATTATGTAGAGGAAAAGGACAACTTTATGGCTAAGCACTGATAAAAAGTTTTCAATGTTTAAAGACATTGATTTGATTTTATTGTTTTTCTCACGTGACAGATGTCTGTTGTCTGCTGTGTGCTTACCAGTTGGTTGGTTTGGGGTCTGAACCCTGCTGAGATAGCAGCTGATGTTCTGACCTGGTGGGGCAGTTAGTAAATCAAAGCCCAAACATCAGTAATGACAAATACGTAGTAAGTGCTATAAAGAAAGAGAGAAGAATGCTAGAAGAGAGGATAGGAAACTCAAAAGTATGCACAGCGCTCACTGTTTAAACCTCCCCTGGACTGCCGTCAGACTCACCCACAGAGTGCACGTGCAGTGCGGCTGGACCCTGTGAGGGCTTTGCCTTCTTGCTATAAAATTCTTGTCATAGAGTTAGCAATCTTATCAACTTGGCCGAACGTCTCACCACAGTGAGGCCGAGATAGTCCTTCTGGCTGTGGGGTTGAGATCCTGAGTGCTTTTCCCATCTGGTTTCTTTCTAGTAACCAGATTTCTAGTAACTAATGTCTACTGATAGTAGACATTTTTTTTTTTTTTAATCACAATCTCTGTGGTTGGGATGATATAAGAGCATAAAAAGTAAGAAATGCAGAGTATTTTTATTTGTTTAATAATAGAGCAAAGGTTATCCAAGTATAATGTGCAAAAATGTTTCCATTTTACAGATGAGGAAATTGAGTCTCATAACTGTAATGTAATTTACCCAAATTCGTATAACCAAAAAACAGAGTTTGATCTGCTGCCTGCCGGACCACGTGGTTTCTCAGATCACCTTCAGGAAGGGGAAGGGTACTTCCTTGGGATGACAGATGGTGGGTCACTTAAATAGTAAGGAGAGAGAGAGACAGTTTTCTCTTCTGAAAATGAGCTGGGAAGTAAGACACTGAAAATTCCTGAAACTGCAGAGGACTTACGCTAGTCTAGTTAAGTGAAGACCCAGAGTCTTTGCAATTTATCATAAGGGCAAAAGGAAATAAGAACAAATTCTTAAAAAACAAAGTGAAAAATTTCATGGAAGAATATGAAAAATTTTGACCATAAGGCTGTTATAAGCGATACAAAGCAAAGTCAAGCATTTGTCTATTTTATTTCCTAGAAATGCCTTTGTGAGAAATAGCATAGGAGTCCCTCTGCTATTTTACAGTTTAAAACAAATACCATCCCCCCTTGTGTCTATATTGTAAAAGAAAGGGTTTTCTCAAAAAGAGTTGGCATTTTTGTACTAATCACAGAGCTTGATAAGACATTCATTCAAAAATCCAAAAATCTTGTTACTTGGGAGGCTGAGATAAGAGAATTGCTTAAGCCCAAGAGTTTGAGGTTGCTGTGAGCTGTGATGCCACAGCTCTCTACTGAGGGTGACATAGTGAGACTCTGTCTCAAAAAAAATTTTTTTTTCAGCCCTAGGAGGATTGGGGAAAAAAATCTGGAAGTGTTACATATCCTTGGATCCTAAGTGCTGGAGGGCAAGGTCAGGCTCTATTAGCTGTGGGCCTGGGTTATGCTCTCTGCTGCGCAGCCGAGTGGTGTTTGGCAGGATTCTGTGACTCACCAGGGCGCCTCTGCTTTCCAGTTTCTGCCTGATACTGATAAGAGGAATGCATTTGGGAAACAGGCTCAAACTCAGTGGTGGACAACTCAGTGAGGCTTATGAAAAGGGTGATTAAGATCTAGAAGTACACCAATAATTAATAAGTGCCAGGGACAAAAAACATTAGACTATCCTACAAAAATAAAACAAATGCTTATCACAATTAAATAATAACTGCAAAGTGCAACGTTACTTCCAAGCTGGGCCCCTGGCTTGCCTGAAATTCTTCTGGAAGAAAGTCCGGCTAACGGGGGTGGGGAGGGGGAACCCAGAGAACCTCGGGAAGAACATCTGAGGTGGCTGTCATTTCTGGTCCTTCGAATCATTTTGGGAGAGTTATTTAACTCTCTCATCCTCAAGTTTATTAACATTTCCCCAATATTTTATTTTGAAAACTTCAAATCAACCCAAATCTTGAGAGCACAGTATAATGACAACTTTCTGTCTTTTACTAAATTCACCTGTTACCATTTTGCCTCATTTGCACGTCCCTCTTGTTAAACACACACACACACACACACACACACACACACACATACGTACATGCATAGGTGTGTATAGAGCTATTTATTCTGATCTGGATGAACTGCTTCCCAAATAAATTGCAGATATCATAATACTTCATTCCTAGGTAAGATATATAGATGTACGAGTCTGACATGTAAGTTCATGAACTCATCCTAGAAAATGTGCTGCATACCTCAGGGCTGAATGTCACTGTGGTCACTTTTGAAGTCCTCCCCTTGAGAAGCTATGCTCCCATGTGAATGTCATCCACCCTTCAAAGAAATTTTGGAACTCTTTCTGGAATGACTATCAGAGTGTTATACTATGCTTGATGTCCTGAAGTTCATCAAAATGTCTTCTTTTCAGTATTTCCTTTATCTTTGGGTAAAGAAATGCCATTGGGGGCCAGATAAGGTGAGTAGGGAGGGTGTTCAAAACAGCTATTTGTTTACTGGTTAAACCCTTCCTCACAGACAGTGCTGTGTGAGCTGGTGCACTGTCGTGATGCAAGAGCCAGGAGTCGTTGGCCAGGATTTTCAGTTAAGATTTTCCTGTTTCTCTATAGATGTTTAGTTGGTCTGCTGTGATTCTCCCAGTTGGCCCATGATTTTAATGCACAATTTGATACATTTTTTCGAATTTTCATGAGTTCTGTTCACTACTGGCCATCCTGACCTCTCTCAGTGACACTTTCTCTCCCTTCAGAAAAACATTTAATCCATTTGTACACTGCTGTTTTCTTCATGTCATTATCCCCATAAACATGGACTAAGATGTTCCTGATTTCCCTTCCACTCTTGCCAAGTTTAACAAGAAATTTAATGTTTGTTCACTGCTTTAATTCAAGCTCTGACATCCTCATGACAGCACACAAAACCACACAACAACAGTAATGAACGCCACTCAGCAAGACACAACCACACATGAACATGAACACAACTGTAAGACACAGAAGCACCAAGGTTATAAAATCTTACTGAGTTGTTTGTACAGTGCTGCCAAAGTAAATACATTGTGGCAAGTTCACGAACTTAATGTCATACCCGGAAGGTGCAGCATATACATATATTTTGTGTATTATATATGTATAAATATATATTATTTTAATATTTTTGACTATACCCATACATACATATGCACACATATATTACTGCTAAAGGGCATTGTATTTTATATTCTATTTGTTTCTTCCCAGTATATTAAATGCAGTTGATTTTTATATATTAACATTGCATCAAGTGAACTTATTAAATCAATCCTTAAGCATAACAATATAAGCATAAACATGATGATATATTTTGGAATCTACATGGGTGAGAATTCCCACTTCTGACCTTTGTGAACTTCATGATGTTAGTTTCTGTATTTATAAAAGAGGAAATCATAGTTCACAGAATTAATGATCAAACAAAATAATACATGTAAAACATAGTGTGTGTAATTCAAGGAAGATATACTAGTTTTCTAGGCCTATTATAAAAAAATTACTAAAACCTTGGTCTTGAATCAAAATAAATTTACTGTCTAATATTTCTAGAAGGCAGAAGGCTGAAATGGCACGTAGGCAGGGCTTCATCCCCTACAGAGGCTCTGGGGAGAACTCGTCCCTCACTTCCTTTTCAGCAGTTCTCAACCTGCGAGTCATGACCCACAGGAACTATATTAATGGGCTGTGGCATTAGGGAGGTTGAGGACCACCACTCTGGGTCGCGACCCATATGAACTGTGTTGAAGGGCTGCGGCATTAGGGAGATTGAAGACCACCGCTCTGGGTCACGACCCATATGAACTGTATTGAAGGGCTGCGGCATTAGGAAGGTTGAGGACCACTGCTCTGGGTCACGACCCATATGAACTGTATTGAAGGGCTGTGGCATTAGGAAGGTTGAGGACCACTGCTTTAGCTGCTGGCATGTCTTGGTGCTTCCTGCTTCGTGGCTGCATCACCCCAACTTCCACCTCAGTTTCTCTCTTATAATTGCCTTCTCCTCCGTGTCTGTATAATTTTTCTCTGCCCCTCTTTCTTATCACACTGGTGATTGGATTGAGGGCCTACCCAGATAATTCACAATACCTCCCTTCTCAAGACCCTTAATTTAATCTTATCCCCAAAGACCCTCTTTTTCTTATCAGGTTAAGACTTGCAGATTCCTGGAATTAGAACCTGATACTTTTGAGTGGCCATTATTCAGCCTACTACAAAAAAGGGATAAATTTATCAATAGCTATTATTTTCAATAGTAGTAATGATAGTAGTTGTACTATAAAAGTAGCTTGTAATTCAAAGACACTCTTATTCTGATTTGCAAAAGGAAGAATGATGTGTGAAACTTTATACGACTCTATAAACTGACACTGTAAAAGAAAACATTATATGAAGCCCAAACCACCAAACTATCTATGCATCAAATGTTAAATATTTTGAGAGTGCTTCTCTTGATATTAAAAAAAGAAAGTGCGGTGAAAGCTGTTAGCCAGTTTGTTGTAAGTATTTCAAATTGTATATAAAACCAGCACAGTCAGGGTGGGCAAGGGACTTAAAGAGAAACTTCTCTAAAGAAGACAGACGCAAAATCTAAGGAGAGTGTTTTCTCATGTTATCATGGTATAAATAACCATTTCTCCTTTTTAGGGCCAAATCATTGATTTCAGAGGGCTGATCACAGATGCTATCAAAGGAGAAGCCAGTGAACTTTCCTTGAACACCTTCGACTGTAACCCAGACCCTTCAGTAAGTGGCTAAGATGTGACATTTATCTTTCAAATTGCCAACATGCAGATGAACTTTAGAAATGTAATTTTCAGTATGATGAAACCTTAAAATCAAGTCGAAGGTCATAGCAACTTGCCACTGTTTGTTTCACTGAGATCTAGGCCCTGTGTGTCTTTCTAAACTATGAAGCCATATTATAACGTGAGTCTTTTTGCTCCTATCATCAGGAAAGATTGCTGAAACCTCTGAGTGCATTTATTGGCATGAACAGTGAGATGCGAGAATTGGCAACGGTTGTGAGCCGGGTAAGATCTGATATTCAATTCACAAATTTACAGAGGCAGGCTGAGGCTTCTGGAGCATTGTGGGCTGCTTCTTTTATTAATAACAATAAATATGATCATTTATTTATAAAGTGCCCCCACTTGTGAAGGCACTCATATTGTTTAGAGGCACAATAATGCATGATAAATAAATTATAGAATCATAAAATTACTATATAAAAAGCCCACCATCTCACAATAGAGGCCAAGAAAACCAAGAGAGAGAAAGACTTAGTAATGAAGTAATGATGGGACAGGTGAAGGGTTTTATAGCAGAGCCAAGTGTCAAGGAAAGAAAGCCTCATAGAGGATGAAAAAGTATGTCTGTGTCTTGTTTAAAAAGTCAAAGCCTAGAGATAGAGATGCCAGGAATTCTAGAAAATTAAGAATTTCCATGAAAGACAAGATTAGTAGGAAAGAGTTTACCTTCCAGACTACTGATGTTTCAAGTTTGCACCCTGAAATCAAAGGCAGTAATTCTTAATGGTTTGGTTAGGGACACAGACTTTGGAATTAGCTAACCTGCATTTGATTTCTAGATCTTTCTCTTTCTAGCTGTGTGGACTTTGGGCAAGTTTATTAGGGGATGGAATAGATTCTTGAGTTATAGGATACTTTTCTAGTTTTGAGTGACTTGTATTTATTTACGTAATTGAAGACTGAAACCTAGGCAAGCTCAGAGAAGTATTTAAAATGATCCCCCAAATGCATGGATGCCCTTGCGGTTTCTGTTCAGTTGAGCATCTGTTTTGCGCCTGTTATGTGTCAGATGCGTTCTGGGGGCAGAACACACACAAAGGGACCCTAGTTGGACACATTCTTTGCCTGAAGGAATTCCTTGTCCCATGGGCAAGGTGCATGAGAGCATGAAGGAGAGAGGGATGTTTTTTGCCAAACATTGAAGGGGAGGTGAGTGTGAAAGAAGAGCCACAGGAAATAGCTATGTGAAAAAAAGTGAAAGAGAGAGGGTGGAAGGCATTCTGAGCAAAGGTGTATTTGTATGAAATTGCATTATTTGTGAGCCACCCAAGACACAGGCTGTGGTGGGAAGCAGGGTTCCTGAAGAAAGGCTGAGAATTGGCTTTTAGGAGGCAGGACCTTTGAAAAGCCCCTATCGGGAGATGGGATCATCACATGTGCTTTTGGATGGCTTGTTCCAATGACAGCGAGGTGGGGAGAGAACAAAGAAATGGGTGAGGAGGCCAGTGACGCAGTTTTTACCAGTGGGAGGGGACAAGGGACAGAGGCAGGCTACAGTGACTGGCATCCATAAGAGAGCAGAACATAGTATTTTTAATACCCACAAAAATCAGTAGTCTCCTTACCCTTTGTGCAAAAGGATAACATGACTAGTGAGGACAGAACTGTAGCGTGGAAGTGGCCCAAAACAATTCCATTTGGAATCCTTTCATAGTACCGTGGGAGGTAGTCATCCCGCCCCCCGCTTGAGTGTTGACACTTCACCACCTCACCAGACAGTCCTGTTGAGCTTTGACTAGTAACTTTGGATTGATATAAGCAGGAATTTGGGGTCGGGAAATTAAGTCCTGTCTTGTGGAACTCAATGTCCACTCTAGAGGAAGGCAAGGAATATCGTTACTATCTGCAGATGCCTTGGATAGGAAGGTAGATGCATCTTCACTGTGCCAGGACTTCTCTAAGAAAGGGCTGTACAGAGAACATAAATGGCTGCTGGGGTTGCAGTGAAGATCCAGGTTCTAAAGATAGGGTAGAGGAGGGTGAGTCTTCTCTCTCTCACATTGTCCAAGAATGGATTATGCATGGGGCAGCGCCTGTGGCTCAGTGAGAAGTGCGCTGGCCCCATATTCTTAGGGTAGTGGGTTCAAACCCAGCCTCGGCCAAACTGCAACAGAAAATAGCTGGGTGTTGTGGCAGGCACCTGTAGTCCCAGCTACTCGGGAGGCTGAGGCAAGACAATTGCCTAAGCCCAAGAGCTGGAGGTTGCTGTGAACTGTGACGCCACAGCAGTCTACCAAGAGTGACAAAGTGAGACTCTGTCTCTAAAAAAAAAAAAAAGAAGAAGAAGAAAGAAAAAAGAATTGATTATGTATATTAAATGCAACCAAAGCACTTGCATAAATAGTTTCTCTAATAAAAGTGAAACTCCCGTGGTGGACGGAATGAGTGGGTGGGAGACAAGAGTAGGCACAAAGACCTCATCAACGTTTAAAAAATGGGTTTATATTTTTCAACTATGTGCATATTTTCTTATTAAAAAATTAAATAAATATAAAAATAGTTTCTAGAGTCACTCAGAATGACTTTAGAAAGTAAGCTTTTTTTTTCATGTAACACTCTGGATATTCAGTTTGCCTGAAATAGCTCCTACTGAGAAAGGCCCCTTAGTGACTATTCTGAGGCGTCTTGTGAAATTGAAGTTTGGAAACTGTAAATTAGTTATCAGTAAAAGCTGCCTTAATTGATTACCCTCAATGGTTGCTATAGGGCTCTACTATAAGAGGGGAAAAACTGCACTTTCACTAGGTTGTCAGTTTCCTTGAATTTTGCTGAAGCAATTGTTCCTGCTGGATGTCGAGAACGATCACTAGGGAAAAAAGAGAAATTGGTTTCAGAGGAGCATTATCTCTTTTATGCAACAAATTAAAAAAGTGTTTGCAAGATCAAGGAGCAAGAGGGAGGCCAGGCACTGGCTAGGAACTATGTTTTGCAGTAAAACCTAATGTAATTTGAAGGCATATTCTGTAGCTTCTTTAATTATGGTCATAAATCAGCATCGTTTGCTATTGACTTAAGATAGGTAGAGACCATTGTTAGAAGATTTTTCCCCCCTAAAAGTACCATATTATGTTATCAATATATACTTCAGGGAAAATCATTGAATATTTTCATGGCATGCCTTTGGTGAACTAACCCAAAATTGCAATGTAGATATATATACATATCTAATATGAAAATTTTTATCACCAGTGCTTTATATGCTATTATAAGTCAAGTATTCCACTGCTCCCATGTTTTTTATAGCTGTAGAGGAAAACATCAGTTTTAACAAAATGATCAAATGTGCATTGCAGGACATTTATCTCCATAATCCAAACATAAAGTGGAATGACATTATTGGACTTGATGCAGCCAAGCAGTTAGTCAAAGAAGCTGTTGTATATCCTATAAGGGTAAGGATGGAAGCCTCTTGGGACTCATTTCTGTTCATTATCCATTGGACAAGCTGTGTGTCGTACACCCAGCAGCATGATTTTCTGTCAACAAGTTAACTTTTTGCCTGTGTTTCAATACTTTCTCAGCACTGGAGCACCAAAGCCTAATCTATTCTAGGCAATTTAAAATTGTAATACAAGTTGGTTCAAGACAGGTGTCTCGCCTCAGTGAAACGTTAAGATCTAAGACTCTGTAGTATATAAGACTTGTCATATTGATTCACATTAGCTGACTCACTAAAATTACGCTTACTATAGTAGAAATACTTCTTGTAAGAGAGGGTCTATCACTTTGTTTCTACAGATCCTCCCCTTGTCCCCATTCCTTACATTATCTGGGACTTTGTTTTTGGCTTGTGAAGACTAGACATTCCCTTCCAGAACAGTGACCAGCAGCGCCAGCATGTTGTGCTCCTTACTTATTACTGAAGAATCTGCATTTGACAAAATGAGTAGAAAAGTAGAAAAATGGGACTTTTCATGTTTGATTTTCAAATGGGCGGTATAGCACCGAGTTTTTGCTATGTGGCAAACCACCCCACAACTTAGTGCCTTGAAAATATAATCATTTATTTGTTTTTAATACTGTGGGTAGGCAGTTTGGGTGGAACTCTGCTGGGATGGCTCGTCTCTTTTCCACATAGTATTATTAGCTTGGCTTAATCACATGTATGGGCCATCAGCCAGAGTATCTGAAAAAGATAGAGAGACTGGAAAGGTTGGGATCAACAGGACAGCCGAGGTCTCTTTCTACCTGGCCTTTGTCCCCTAGCAGGTAAGCCCAGTCCTGTTCATGTGGAGGCAGAAAGTTCTCAGAAAGAGGCAAGAAAGAGCAAGTCCTAATTCATGAGCATTTTTCATGTCTCTTCTTTTATTTCTTATATTTGCTAGTCTTACATTTTCAAATCTCTTCTTGTATTTGCAATATCCTATTGGCCTAAGTCACAAGGCCTGGTCCAGATTCAAGTGTTGGACAAAATAGATTCCATCTCTCAATGAAATGAGTTGCAAATAATTTGTGGCTGTTTTCTGTAATCTGCTAGAGTCAGGATTATAAATTTATTTTATTGAATAACCTGTTCATACTTACTACTGAGCCTGTGCAGCACCTGATTTTTGGATGTTTTGTTCTAAGAGACAAAAATCAATAAATTTGGATTGTCTTTTCTTTCTCTTTCTTCCTGTGTTCAGACATTAGTGTAAGGAATATGCTGGTGTTCAGAATTAATAGAAATTTACTCACCTTTCCTTCTAATTAAAACCTATAGCATAAAACTCCCAGAAAGCTAAGACTATTTCATTAAAATTCTCTGGATATGTTATCTCAGTGGTGTAATAAGTAACACATATGATGTTGAGGTTTGATAGAAGCATTATCTAGAAGTGAATAGCTAGTAGTAATTTTACTATTTTTTCCCTCTCTGTTGGCTTCCCTCCCCACCATTCTCCACCAAGTGTGGCCACCCCGTTCCCCAGACTGAATTTAATTATGGGTGAGATTTACTGAAGTCCATGTACAACCTATTTGGGGTCAGAGCTTCATAATGAATTTGCCACTGAATGTTACCAACTTCTAAGACTTCATCACACATATACTTTTATTAGTTGGTTGTAGTATTTATCTTGAAGTTTGTACATGCTTTACAACATTCAAAAGATTGCCAAATTCTCTGCATATAGAACTCTGGGGGAAATGATGTTATGCCTATAAGAAATGACAGTCATGATATGCCTTTCTTTTCCTTTAAAAAAAAAAATGCTCTTTTAAGAAGCCACAAAAATTAAGTAAGGCATTCTTAGCAAGTGAGAAAATCAAATGGGATAAATAAGATACATACAAAAGCCCACAATCTTAAATAAAAAAGACCTGAATTTTAGAATTGTGCAGCTTTTTTTTTTTTTTTTTTGAGACAAGATCTCTCTCTGTCACTTCAGCTAGAATGCAGTGACATCATCATAGCCCACTGTGACCTCAAACTCCTAGGCTCAAGTGATTCTCCTGTGTTAGCCTCCTGAGTAGCTGAGACCTACCACAACACCTAGCTAATTTCTCTATTTTTCGGAGAGACAGGTTTCATAAGTTGCCTGGGCTGGTCTCGAACTCCTGAGCTCAAGCGACCCTCCCACTTTGGCCTCCCAGTGTTAGGATTACAGGCATGAGCCACCACTCCTGGCCAGGTTATGCTGCTTTTGCTCTACCTTTCCTATCATGTCTGTGCTAAGAGTGTGTAGGCTGATATATGAGTACCAACCTCTTCTTTTTTCCTTGTTCCTATAGTATCCACAGCTATTTACAGGAATTCTTTCTCCCTGGAAAGGACTACTGCTGTACGGCCCTCCAGGTAAACACATCTTTCAATTTGGTCTTGGAGTTAAGTGTGTGTGCAAAGGATGAGTTGCCCCTTTCTGTCTCCACTTCAGGATGGGGCAAATGAGAGCTGAGTAGCCACTTCCTTCTTGGAGTGTGAGACTGACTTCCATCTGTAAGCAGAAGGAATGGTGTTTAAGTGCCACTCACCTTTTATGCACATGTGTCTCTAGGTACCGGAAAGACTTTACTGGCCAAAGCTGTGGCCACTGAATGCAAAACAACCTTCTTTAACATTTCTGCATCCACTATTGTCAGCAAATGGAGAGGGGATTCAGAAAAACTTGTTCGGGTAGGAATTCTTAATTTTGATTTTTAAAAATAAGTTCTAGAGGAATATGATAGTACAAAATGAAGTTAGAGCTTATTCGTTTGTAAGTGATTTATGTGTTGGATTTTATCCTGGATCTTGATTACCAAAAGCCTGGCAAATGGATTGACTATTACATGTGGAAAAGTCATTCCCCCATCAGCAAAACATGCTCTCCCTTCCTTTGGGAATTTGACCAACAGCCCTTTTTTTTGTTGTTGTTGTTGTTGTTGTTGTTGAGACAGGGTCCCACGCTATGCCCCTGAGCAGAGTGCAGTGGGCGTGGTAGCTCACCACAACCTCAGACTCGGGCTGCGGGCTCCCCGCTGCCTCAGCCTCTGGGATTACAGGCGCTCGCTGCCGCGCTGGCTGGGTTTTTCCATTTTTTTCATGAGTCGGGGTTTCACTGTCGCTCAAGCGAGTCTCGAACTCCTGAGCTCAAGCAATTCTCTCTCCTCAGCCTCCCACAGTGCTGGGATTACAGGTGTGAGCCACCGCGCCCGGCACCAACAGCCCTTTTTGATACATGCAATTTAGGAATGGAAGCTGAGGGGGAAAATGCCATAGAAGTGGCCCTGTTTTTTCTTCTTTCAAGAAGCATTTATTATTAAACACATACAATATGTTCAGTTAACATTCATTATGAGTCTGCTATTGTGTGCTGTCCCCATACTTGGTACTCGAAGGATGAATCAAGGCACATCAAAATTAATTATTCTATCAGGTGTTCTGAGCAGCTCTTTCTCCACAGTGCCCATAGCATGTAGGTTGAGTTTTCATTTATACAATATATCATTTATAGTTTATGGTATATTTTATATTATAAAATTGTACTGTATCTTCCAGTCATCTTAAGTGAACTCCTGGTTATGGTTTATGCTTTAATGTAAGATAGGTCCTTCTCGTAAATCCTGTTCATATTCTGTAGAATGACAGACAAGTAATCAATACCAAGTGAATGTAAAATATTGCATATTTTCTGAAAAACTATTACCCTAATATGTTATGCTTAAATTATATTCTTTGGATGACTTATTTTCAAAATGTTATGGCCTATTCAGAAGTCAGAATATTTTTAAACAATTGACTTACCTAAAATAACCTATTATTTACTTTTGTATGATTTTCAAGTTGTTTCAAATGTATAAGCTTTTATGAATCCTTCAGGATTGTTAACTTGTAGAAATCTGTGTTGATATCTTCTATTTCTTTGCTTTTCATCTTAAGTCTAACTCAGGACCAGTTCCAAAGATGGGGCATAAGTTTACCTACACCTACAGTTGTGGTTTCCATGTGATTCTAGTTAGCTAGATTTCAATTACAGTTGGCCTTTGAACAACACAGTTTGAACTGCACAGATCTACTTACAGAGAATTTTTTTTTTTATCAATATTCTGTTTGAGGCATGTGAAACCAAAGTACAGGCAGGTTCCACAAGGGCCACTGTGGGACTTGAGTATACATAGATTTTTGGTATCTGTAGGAGGGGGTGGCGGGGAGGCATTGGAACCAATCTTCCATGTGTGCTGAGGTATGACTGTAGCTGGAATTCAACAACTAGAATTCTTACCAGCTGGAAGACGTTTTCTGACATTCCATTTCTGTGTGCTAAATAACAACAAAACTTTTAAAAGATGCTCCCAGAATCAGTTTAGATTCATCTTCCGTCATGAAAACTGATGTTTAGAACTGTAAGTACAAGACACTGGAGAGTGCACAAGGAAAAATTACACTATAATCCCTGGACAGGATTTACCTAGGCAGAAGAGTGGATTCAGATATTTTATGAGTGTCCTTAATAAAGATCGAAGCTACATGGATTTTCTTGTTTAATGTTGAATAGCTAGAAAGGTCAATTAACAAGAACTCTCTATCCTGTGTGAGCATTGTATTTAACTAAAGTTTTCCTCTGCTTAGTATTATTTTGTTAGAATTTTAAGAGTGAAGAAATTATTCCTATTTTCTCTCCTCCTTTTACTATATATTTAAAAAGTAGCTAGCCTTTTTAAAAAGTACAAAAGGGTATACAGCCTCTGGACCCCTCTCCCACTCATAGGCAACTACTATTAAGAGTTGCTGGTATAGCCTTCCAGAACCTTTATCTGTATCCACATTAACATCAACAATTATTTCTATATCTCTTTTCCTTTTTAAGTATAAGAACATACTACTATACGTCCCTTTCTGTACCTTGCTTTCCCCCAACCCAATTAACAATAACTTGAATATTGTTCCACACTATTATACTTAGATTAAACTTGTTATTTTATATGTCTAATGGTCAGTCATTGCAGATGTATAAAAATATATTCAGTCAGTATTTTTTTAATGTCCATTTAGGTTGTTTCCAGTCTCTTGCTATTATGAATAAAGCTTGAGTGGGCAGTCTTCTACGTACACATGGTAGTGTAGGACAATTTCTATGAAGTTGCACTGCTGAGACAGAGGGAATGGAAATCACGGATTGCCAAACGGGCAGCCAATAGGGCTGAATCAGCTTAATGTACCTTCAGTAGTTTGTGAGTTTGTGTGTTTGCTTCTCCACACCCTGGCCAATGCTGTACAGCACCAAAAAAAAAAAAAAAGTTCTAAAAATCTTTGCCAATCTGATAGTAAAAAGCAATAGAGTATTTCAGGAATTAAGTGTGCATTTCAATAGTTCAGTGCTTGAATGGGTGTTTCTTTGTTTCTGAATGAACTTGAGCATGTTTTCATAGGTTTAGAAAATATTTGTATTTCTTTTTTCTGTGAAATGCCTTTTTATTTTGGATATTAAAAAAAAAAAATTTAAGAAGAAGAATCAGAACAGATAGCCTCTGCTAACCTTGAAGGATCTTTTACCATTTCCTTTCAGAAACTATTTTCTTCTTATTTTCTGAGCTCTTGGGAAGATCCTCACCTGGAAATTCTTGGTCATGCTGTCATGACCTTACCACAAAGCTTTCAGGCTCTTCAGTACCTTCGCCTAAATCAGAGAAGCTTTTTCTACCACTTGTTTCTCTTTCTATTCCAATTAAGGAGTTATTTATAGGAAACCCTTGGGTTATGTTCCTCCCTCCCCTCCTAATGTTGGTGCCTCTTAGGAGTTAATCGCCATTAATTGAATGGTTGAGTGGTCTTTTTAGCAAATACATACACTTGTTGAAGCTTTTATCTCTCAACATCCCCCCCAGTTGTATGATTTAACTTCCTCTAAGTACTTCTGAAAATTTTAGACTAATGCTTGCAGAAGCACTTACCTGGGACTCTATGTATTCTCTGGAAGTGGAAAGAGAAATGGAGTGGTCAGTATAGAGACTTGGTCTACGAGAGGTTCTTGGTCTCTGTGTCCTCTTAGTGAGCTTCTTAAAAACATGTCTGGTTCTAATAAAGGGTTCTAATATTCCATTGTTCTTTGGGTAGATTGCTATCATTGAAATCACGCAAATGTCAAGTACAGTTAAGTTTTTTGTGTTTGTGTGGTAAGGAAAAAAGTAATTTACTTCTAATTAGGTGGTCTCTATTGTATCTGAAAGGCATTTTCGATGAGTGTTCTAGCAATGCCATTGTTCTCTGGGTTCATTAGAGACAGTCAATCGTTCCAGTAAAACAAAATTCTGCAAAAGGAAAATGCTGGCACATAAGCTTGGATGCACCACACAGGCAAGCAGTGGGGGAAGGCGAGGATCTTCCCAGTTGGTGATAGGGAGACCTGTAGGGCTGACCTGCTGCTGCTCAAGAAAACAGAGTCTGGCTTTCTCTGAGCCCTTCCCCCCATTTGCTCTGTGTTGCTTTGCTAGTGCTAAGTGACACGGAGAATAAATCCCCTATGCCTATTAAAGAATCTCTATTCTTTTCTAAATCTCTACTGCTTTCTCCCATCAACCGGTGAAGAATTGTATACGATGCTCAAGAGATCAGTTTCAGGGTTAAAAAAAAAACAGGTTTATGTTGTTATATTCTTTTCATCACTACCACATCTCCCTTTAGAGCTCTTTATTTTGTTTTTTTTAATGTCTGTTCTTTTGCTAGTTTCTTTTCTGTTCTTATTCAGTCTGTAATATTTTATTTTATTCTGGAATAGAACATCTTATTCAATCAGGAATTGCCTTCTAGTACCTGAGCCTACCAAGCAGCAATATTGAAGGTAATTTACTCCATTACCCTGTGGAGGAGCAAAATGCTTTAGCCTTGTTACCCATGACTAGAACTCTATCCCTTCCCAGCAGTCCTACCTTCAAAAAAAAACCCTTCCACTGTCTCCAAAGGTTAAGGGAAAATTTATCAAATGATTTTATGTATCCATATGGAACATGTTACTGGTGGGGTATCTAAGGGGTTAATTAACCAGCTGGACGCTTTGGAACTGAGCTTTATCTTAAGCTCTCCCTGGTAGCCTTGAATTAACTATCTACTCTCTATAGATCTAATTTTATTAAGTGATAAATGAAAATAATTGGACCATTCAACCCCATGGGATAGTGGTCAGAAAAAATAATTGTAATGATTGTAAAGTTATTATGAAATAACAGAGTATAGCATGAATGTTTATTATTACAGTCATTTCTAAGCTTTTAAACTCTGGGAGCAGCTGAGGGCTTTAAGTATTTGAATTTGAACATATGCTTGCTTTTCCCCACCCAGGTGTTATTTGAACTTGCCCGCTATCATGCGCCTTCCACAATCTTCCTGGACGAGCTGGAGTCAGTGATGAGTCAGAGAGGCATGGCTCCTGGGTAACAGACAGGGTTGTTTTTTTTTTTTTTTGGTCATCATTTCTCCCCTCTTGTAAGTGTATTTGATGGTCGGAAGCCCATCAACATTTACCAGCAGAATGAGCCTATTAATAAACCCACAAATTTTCTGCAGACACACAGAAAGGTCTTTAAATTAGATTCTGCTAACTGAATAGCTGATTTAAGTAGTTTTTATAACCGGAGGAAAATATCATCTTCCCTTCCCCCTTCCCCACAGTGTGGTTTTCAGGCCTAGAGATCATACAGCCCCAGGATCCCAGGTTGCCCTAACAGTCTGCTGGCTCAGAATAGCTGCTGGGACCACCTCCTCTGGAGCCCGGGGGCTGCCTATGGGGAGCAGGGTTGCCAACTCAGCCACTATGAAGGGCCAAGTCCATATGTCACTCCTGAGAGTCAGTCCTTAGCAATATGTGAGGCCAAGGACGCCACCCCTTCTCTGCGCCATTAGGTTATGGCTCAACATGTTTGATTTTAAATATGTCACATATTTGTCCAGTTCTATTATTCCTCTCAATTGGGTGTTTCCTCCTCCAAAAAATGTCCCTGAAACTGCAGTAAAATACCTTTATGTAAACAACTGCATATAAAACTATGTTAATTTGAGGTAAGCCTGTAAATTATCAGCAGTTCCTCTGCAATAAAAAAGATCCAGACATGAACATAGGTCATATTCCACATAAACAAGACCAGATTTATGCAGAATTTCTCATTATGAACACATCAGATGTTACTGCTGTTTCTCATAAAGGTTTTAATGCTGACTTGCTGCAATGTCATTATCTCTACTTTTAGAATTACTCTAATCACAATTTTTTTTGTTTTCTTTTTTCTAGTTCCCTATATGTATGAAGAAAGTATTACATTTTTAATTGTTATTTGCATTTTAATTATTACTGGCCATGTTAGGCTGAATATGACAACATACAAGCTTTTAATTACAGACATTCTACTGACCTACTGTTTCTGATTAAGTACTGTTGGCACCATTTCACAATGCTTTAAAATGATTTAGTTTAGTTTCTACCCAACACAGCAAAAACCATTTTTCAAAGTACAATATACTTGAGTTCAAGAGGCTGAAAGAAGACAGAGAAATTCACCTCCAAAAGTGGCACCGCCTGTGAGAACAGAAGTGGCACCAAGTATCTGTCAAAACAATAAAAACGGAAAAAATACAGTATAAAAAGATAAAACAACACACTTAGCTATTTCCAAC
>CAUYPK010016807.1:0-12670 GCA_963574355.1 Loris lydekkerianus | reverse complement strand
TGTTGTTGCTAGTTTACAGTTTTTCTTTAGCAATAAATATTGAAAAGCATTTAACCTACTGATTCCTCAATTATTGTAATTGTTTTGGGTATATATTTTTATTTTTGAAATTTACCAGTGGCTGCTGCATTTTCTACCTCGGCATATGCTCGAGTCACTAAGTTTTCCAAGTTTTTAGGGTAAAATTAAGGGGGTCAGCTTATACTCGGGTCGGCTTATACTCGAGTATATACGGTAAATGTAGAACTAAATGTCTTAACACAATAACTAAGAAAATGCCAGGAAGGCTATGTTAACCAGTGTGATGAAAATGTGTCAAACGGTCTATAAAACCAGTGTATGGTGCCCCATGATCGCATTAATGTACACAGCTATGATTTAATTAAAAATAATAATAATAATAATTGGCGGTGAGGAAAGTAATCTTTTGCTCATTACATGAGTTTGGAGTATAAATGTGAGCTATTGAGCATGAGTGCAAAAGGAAGGTTAGTGGAAGGTATTTCAGGATGATTCAATAAAGAGAAGCAGCCTGGTCCAGGCCCTGAAGAGCTGGCTTAAAGGGGAAAAAGATGAACAAAGAAAATCACTTGTACCTTTTTTAAAATGAGGATTAAAAAAAAAAAACCCACAGTGTTTTTTAGTTTGATTTTAGGTGACTCTTCCTTTGAGAAGCTGTAGGAAGATCTTTACGCTGCAAAGACCCAGATGCAGAACCACATCAAATTTTCTGTAATTTCAATGGCCCATGGAATTTTGAGAGCCATTCTGTAAGTTCTTAGGGTGTGCGGGCATCGGGTTAAGAATTCCTGACTAGGAGAACTAAGAGCAAGGAGTCAATTTGGGCAGGATTATAAATCCTTAAGCCAAACACTCAGGCAGGACACAGTTTGTAGACTTGGAGCCAAGGGGGCAGGAGCAGTGATCCCAGGATGTCATGAAGCTGCTTGAGCAGCATCTCCCAAATCAGAGATTATTTATATTTAAATAGCAAAATTTCCCCTTATTATGGTTAAAAAAAATCATGCCTCAAAAATAGTTACCAGTTCAAAAAGGTAGGATGGGAAAAGAAGAATTGAAAAGTTAAGTTTAACTGTTCTTAAGGGAAAATTCCAATATTTCCATTTATTTATAGTGTTAATGAAGAGAAGAGAGCCTATTTAAAATAAATAGACAATTACATTTGACAATAGATCCTAATTAATTAAGTAATAGAGTAATTACCATTGCCTGGGGGAATTTATACAGGGCTGTCGTAGAAAAAAAATGATACTGCAGTAAAGTGTGATATAGGAAGAAAATAAACTCTGAAAAATGTGGCCTTCGGGTTTGAGATGTTTTGATACGCTTATTATCTTAAAAATCGATTTTTCATGAATACTAATAAAGTAGTCACGCCCCCTCAGTGGAAAAAATTCCTGAGATGAACTGTTTTTAGGCAGTGTTCTTTAGTGAGGGGAGCTAGCAAAGTTTCAGAATCTAAGGAAAACCCTGTCATTCTTGTGCTTTGGTATCTGCATTTCTAAAGGCAGATTTTTATAGCATGGCAGATAAGGTTGAAAAGTCACCTGAAAGGTCTTTAGGTAAGTTCCCCACAGAAGCAACCGACATGCTTTGATGATACGCTCAATGTCAATCAATGCATTGAGATTCTGGGAGTGGAGATACCCATTACTGACATTGACTGCAGCCTTCAAAAGCTGTGCAGTGCAAGTAAGCTCGGCCCATGGGCATCACTCTGGTCCAGCCACTACCTCACTGTGCCACTGTGACTCTCAACTGGTATTGGCCCTGCACTTGGCCTCCTTGGATGCTACTACCACCCCTCCTCACGCCATCTGGTGTCCTAACTAGACCTTGACTCTGGAACCCTTCTCGGCTTCCAGTACACCTTTAGCCCTTGCCAAACCAGTACTGGGCAGCCTGATTTCTAGTTCCCGGCACCTGCCTCTCTGCCTGAGGCCCTCCCCTGCCTGCCAGCGCCTGCTGCGCTCCTGTCTCCAGCTGACGGAAGTGCTGAGAACACTGATGTGAATCACTGATGAACACCCTGGCATCCTTACCTTTTAGGGGGGCACACTTTAAAGTACATGCTCTGTGCTGCTTTCCAGAGTTCCCCAGTGGCACTAAGCTCCAGCTATCTACACCCTGCTGCCTCCTCTTCCCTGTCTTTATTCCCCACCTCCCAGCCTGTATTTCCTTGGGTGGTCTCCCAACTAAACGATTGCCTTCGAACTCTGGTCTCAGAATTTGTTTCTGGGAATCAAAACCAAGTTAGAAATCTCAAGCTTACCGTGTCCGAGACAATCCTCAGTTCTGCTTTGCCCTCTCTCCTCTACTCACACACACCCATGCCCAGACCCCACTCCTTTCTCAGCCTTCCCTGTGTTAGCTAATGATGGAATCATCTCTGCAGCTGGGCAAGCTACAAACCCAGGAGTCATCTTTTTTCTTTCCTCCTTCTACCCTATGTTCAACCTATCAGCCAGGCCTATCCAGCCCCAAGATGAATCCTAAATGTGGCCACTCCCCATCAGCATTGCTGCCGTACCCCTCATCCACATTGCAGTGGCTCATACCCCGAGCGCTGCCTCTGTGCCTTACCGTCTCTCTGCGGTGCCCTTACCCCAACAGCCCACTCACAGCCAGCAGCCAGGGCAGTCTTGGAAAATATAAACCAATCCTGGTATTCCCCTGTTTAAAACCTTCATAAGGTTTCCCAGAGCTCCTCTGCTAAAATGGGTAAATACTGAAATCCTAATACGAGTTCCTGCCTGCTCTCCACTCCCCTCCCCTTTTTTTGAGACAGGGTCTTACTCTATCGCATAGGCTGGAGTGCAGTGCTAACCTGGGACTACAGGTGCATGCCCCTGCACCTGGCTAATTTTTTATTTTTTTGTAGAGATGAGGTCTGTCTTACTCTGTTGCTTTAGCTGATCTCAAACTCCCGGCCTCAAGGGATCATCCTGCTTCAGCCTCTGAAGATGCTGGGATTATAGGTGTGAGCCACTGCACCCACCCCTCACTTCCTGTCTTTTATGATGTTCCTGTTAATAGATTTGTATTCCTCCTTCCCGTTGCTTACATACACCAAGCTAATGCTTGTTGTAGGTGTTGGGGCTTCAAACTGAGTGCAGTGAAGGGCTCTCTGAAGTTCCCCTGTCTGCCTAAAGGCCACATCTAGAAGTTGTTCAATTGTGAATTCCTAACCAGATAGCTCATCAATAAGTTATCTTTGCATGAAGAAAGACAAGACACCACACCCAGACGAACTATGGCCCAGGGTATTGTCTGTTTGGGGGCTCTAAAAATCATTTATTCATCCTCTAAAACTGCCTATGCACCCTATTTCCTTCTTCCCTATGAAGAGGGGTCTTAAGCTTCAACTATCTAGATCTTTGAGTTTCATATTTTGTGTGATTCATGTGCATTTGCATGTTAATAAATTCACATATCATGTCTCTTAATCTGTCTGTTGTCAAGTTTCTTCCAGAGACCGAAACTTCAGAGAGTAGAAGAAAACTTATCTCGACCTTGACATTGGGCTTTTGCATTTGCTCTTTGCTCTGCCTGAAATGCTCTTCCTCTGTATATTTGTATTTTATTGTTGCAGATGCTATGCCACAGTTATCACAAACCCCTCTTCTGAAGAGCAGGACTTGTTCCCCTCGATGCTGAAAGTGTTGCCAGCAGATTGCCCTCAGCTGTTAGTGCCTTTGGGGAGTTGCCTCTGCCAAAGAGAACGGCCTCTCCCAAGATGATGCTTCCTTTTCAGGATAGCCCACATCCAATGACTGATTATCTTAGGAGCATATGCCTGTTCTCTTGTTCCTTCTCAGAGCAATTCTGAAAGGCCATCTCAGCTCCAGCATTCCCTGTGACATGGCTGAGGTTTTCCCTGGTACTGCACTTGGCTAACCTTCTCCCCCTGCCCAATGCTACTTTCTTCCTCTCCATTCCATTAGTGTGACCCCAGGAGCCCTCCGTAAGAGAGCTCCTGCATGCTGGTCTCCCACCAGAGTTTCCTAAGCCCCAACTGGTGACATTCACCATTGAGGTATTAGCCCAATGTCAACTCTTCCAGGAGGCCTGACTATATTCCATTCTTGAAAGAAGACAAACACTCATGAACCATTACAGAATAATGAGAGAGGAGGTGCAGAGCATGGGTGCAGGAGGAGGCCACAGTGAGAGACATCAGGGAGGAAGTCCTCAGAGGAAGTCCTGATGATTCTGAGTTGATACGTCAAGATTCTGGGCACTCTTCCCTCCTTTCCACTGGCTAGATATTGTCTAAAACTAGATGAGCATGACTTTGAACCTGCCCTTCGGGGACTGCTGGGTACAGTGCTGTTCCCAAATAGATCCACTGATCATTGACCAAGTAAAGGGTATCTTGACAAATGTGATGTGTGGCATCACATCTCTAACTTGCCTGTTAGGGGAACTAAAAGGAATGAAGGAGAGACTTTTTCCTATCTTGGAATCAAAGTGCTACAGTAAAGCTGTTTTCTGCGTGGGTGGAAAACCGGCTTCCTCTGCCCAGGTATTCTCAAGGAGGCGATCTGAGGAGTACGGTGGTGGGAAGGGCTCTCTGAGCATCAGCAGATCAGGCCGTGAGGACTTTGTGAAGTAAATACCGGAGAAAGAATCTCAAACTCAGTTCCTCCTCTCACACAGCGCATGTCCTGGCCACTTTTTGTAGCATCAATTGGTGTGCCCTGTACTTAGAAACACAAGCTTGTTTCAGTAACCGCCTGAGCAAAATACTTAAAGATGGTGCCCACAGCACCCGTGGGAGGACCTCATCTTGCACAATCCTGGTCTGAAAAATATAGTGAGGGAATTTTTTTTGATCATTCACTGATTTGTATAAACATCAGTTAATAAGACGTATCTGCTAGATACCTATGTGTTCAAGATAGGCGGGTTTTCCTGTCTCTTCTCCATTACCGCTGACAATTGAGGAGACATTGAATAAACGCTGATGATTGTCAGATTATTTGATGGGTTTACATGAGCCTTTACTACACGTCACATCTCCTACTTTAGAGTGTTCATTTTCATAGTCTGGCACAGAATATGCTGAGAACACACAGGAACCTACCCTAGATTGTAACCTGTGACCCTTACGGCTCACCCACCCCCTGGCCCTGATGCCGTGTGACTATTAGGTAATGTGAGAACTGAGCTCAAAAGAGTCTTACTTTAAAAATGAAAATGCACATGTGAAACTTAGTAAATGTAGAAATACATGTCTTAACACAATAACTAAGAAAATGCCAGGAAGGCTCTGTTAACCAGTGTGATGAAAGTATGTTAAATGGTCTATAAAACCAGTGTATGGTGCCCCATGATCGCATTAATGTACACAGCTATGATTTAATAATAAAATAAAATAATAAAGAAAATGAAAATGCACTGTTGCACCAAAAAGTACTCACTAGGCATCTTTGAGCATTCCCATAGGCATTCAGAGCATCCAGGCTGCAGAGTTCATTATCGTCAGCTAAACCTGGAAATGCGCTTTAACCAGAGAGAAGCAGCACCATCCCAGCTGCCTTCACAACTCCAGCAAGAGGGTGGCCTTCTTGCCACCCTGAGCAGGCCACATGACACTCAGCTCAGAAGTGCTTCCAAACCATCGCTGGCAGAGCTGCCCACCTGGACTGGAGAGCCGAGGATTGCATTATCTCCCATATGTGCTAAAGCAAATGAATTACTAATAACAGGGCTGGGCTTCTGAGCTCAAAGTGCTTTCCCCAGCACTCTGAGCCCTACCACAGTGTAAAAATATTGCAGAGCACTGAGAACTTTATTTTTCCAAATAACATTTCCTTTCCACAAATTAAAACTACTCAGCAATTGTTTCAACAGAGCTTTAGTTCAGATGCTGCTAAAGGACTTATGCAATGCTCTGCTTAAAGAGAGGGAAGGAGGTACCCTGAGGTCTCTCTTCTCAAATGTCACAGATCCAGCAAAGAACTTAACTTGTCCAAAGAACATATCATGGAGAAGAAGGGAAGTTTTTTTTTTTTTTTTTTTTTTTAAATATTTGTAATCATAGGGTGCTGTCTGCTGAGGTCCAAGTCCAAATGACATGACTTTTTCATTCAATGTGGGAAATAAAATAGAGCTAATATTTTAATTGATGTCTTAAAATAGATATTATAATATCTTGAACAGACCAGGTTTTATACATGGAGGAGGTGGTGGAAAAGCATAATTAACCCTCCATATTTTAGGATTTGAAAATGTTCAAATATATGTCAAATAATTATTCAAATAAGTACTAATGTATCACCGCCCCTGGCCCACCACAGTGTGCAAAGTCTTGGCTTTGACTTTCAAAATTCTCCCCACCTATGAGAGCTTTGGCCACTTTGGGCACTTTTGTTCAGTGTTTCCATTGCTTTGGGTGATGCTGGGGAAAAGCTATCATATGAAGACACCATTACAGTTTTCAGAAACACTGGTGTCACGTGGAAGAGGCACCAGTTCTAATTTGCACTGTTTAGAAGACGGCCTCTGTTCTTGTTCAGTAAAATACCCAGTGGCTGAGATCATAATGATGGTGTTGACACGCTAACCAAAAAGCGGTGTCACTCAGAAGTGGGACAATCCAACCCAGAACACAGAAAAAACATCATCAGGAATAGTGCAGACAGTATGCAGTCTGAACCCAGTCATGCCAGGAGTGTGCCTTCACTGAAATATCACTGGAGAGATAATGTATTCGGTAAATAGATCTGATGCCATTGAACACTCAGTTCCCAGAACTCATTTTTAGCTTCTCATGCTGGTCTGCTGGTGGGGGACCCTGCACATTGCTCATGGTGACATGAATATTTTTAGAGGCATGTCATGTTATTTCTCACCATGGAATATGAGTTTCTGTGGATATTACCATCCATGTCCAGAGACTTGGCCAATGACGAGGCTCTCATGCTGCTGAGACAAACCAGAGACTGAAGACTTCCATACTGAGGATTCTGGCCTGCTCCATGGTGAAGTCATCAAGGTGATGTCCTGGTGATTCTCTCTCTTTTTTTGCATATCTCCATGCAAAGTCATCTCACAACACTCTTTCAGTGTTGAGCTCCAAGTAAACATCATGTCTGTCATCTAAAAGGTGAGGAAAATGAGGCAGTGAGCTGTCAGTAACTTGCCCAAGTTACACCCAACTTTGTTCTGGAGCCAGGATTCATGCATGGGACAGGCGGCTCTTTGCACGGTAAATGGCTTCCCTTTGTAATGAGAGAACCAGCCTAACGCCATCTTGGATGAATGACGCCATCTTAGAAGTTAAGGTTCATTTTCTCCACCATTTTGTTGCAAAAGTTTCACTTTCTTGTAAAAGCAGGCATTTCCTCGAAATCATGAGTCACCGGCCCCCAATCAGGAACCGCCCTCTGGATCAAGCTATATGGCAGGCCCAGTGGCAGCCAATCCAGAAGCAGTCCCTTTGTTCAAGTTGTATACACCCACTTTGCTGTGCTGCATCATAAAAATCCCCTGCTTCAGAGCTCTGGGCTCCTGGCTTGGCTCCGTTTCAGCAGAGCCCTCAGGAGCCCAGGCTCAAGCTTTATTGTTGAGATGCAGAGAGAGAATGAGAAGCACTGGATTTGTCCTACACACTGGAACTGGGCTTGGCTCCGTTTAGAGCCGATTCCGATACAAAAGCAAAAGAGCCTTTATTGTTACAGGCTCTTTGGCTTTTGCATCGGAATTGGCTCCCTGGTGGTCTTTGGGGACTTTGTGATCTGGGCACAACAGTAACTCTGCATGGGAAGCTGTTACCTCTCCTTCTCCCCTTCTAACCTGGTCTTACTCAATTTTTACCCCTACACTTGGCACAATATACAACAATTAATGGGCCCTGAAACGTCCTAAATAAACAATGAGTGAGTGCCTAAATTCTGGCTTCACACCTTCCAGCATTTGAGCCTAGCTAATCCCTGAGCCTTGGGGTCTGACTCATAGAATGGAGGTGTCAATGCCTGCCCACACTTCCCCAGCAGTGTTTAGGAACCTAACGAGTCTGGGCTCATGAGCATGCTTACACAGGGCTAAAATAGTCTTTTAAAGTGAGTTCGACTCTGATGTGTTTCAACCCTGGCATATGGGGCCAACGCCCTACTCCTTGAGCCATAGGCACTACCCAGGAAAAAAATGTGTTTAAAATAAAATGACAAGATATCAGAGCTAGAAGTGATTATCTGGCCCAACCCTCCCCATTGAAGAAGTGATGAGAATGATTTGCCCCAAGAAAGAAGACTTGACCTTGTAATGGTGGAATATGGATGGGAATTTGGTCCTAGGAAAGTGGTGTTTCTACCGTCATATGACTGGAAAGGTGGAGCAGATTCCCTCTTTCCCGGACAGGATTTGAGGGACACCCAGGTCATCCCAGAGAACACCCCAGTTCCAGTGTGTAGGACAAATCCAGTGCTTCTCCTTCTCTCTCCACATCTCTGGTACCTTAATGCCGAGAGTGTTTCCTAAGTAACTATGAAGCTGGGTCACTCTCTGCTCGCATCATTACAAATGAGCAGAAACTGTATTGTTAGATGAGAGAAACCTCCACATGGGTGGTAAATGAGGGGACAGAAAGATGGAGGGAGGGGGTGGGGAAGGTGAATCCCCAAAGTGTGAGGTTTTGACTTTGATGTTGCGAAAGATCATGAGGAGGAACATGGAGAAGTTGGAAATTGATGCATGCCAAGGTGGGAAGGAGATGGGAAGGGGGGAGGCCCTGAAGAAAACCCATGATTCCCAGAGCTACTGGGCGGGGGGTGGGGGTGGGTGGGTTAGTTGAGATAAGCCCCTCTGCCCTGTCCTCCATCCAGACAGCACCTTACCCTTTGGGAAGCCCTGTTCAACTTGCAGAAAACCTCCCCAGGTGTCCAAGCGTGCAGTCCTCTGGAGCTTATTTTCCTTAAGCTGTGAGGAAAATGGAGCTGAAAAATAGCCCTGTCTTCTAGGAGGACCTTAGCACTCAGGATCCCTGTCCTCGGTACTGTGGATTAGCTTTCCTGCTGTGATGATGGAGACCCTGTGTATTTCAGTAGTCAATGTATTTCCCTTCTGCATATGGTATGACACATGTCCTAAATTTTACATAAATTAAAATTCATGCAATTATTACATTAACATAAGCCCTTTGTAAGAAATCAAGCAATATCAAGGACAGATTAAAAAGTATCCTTCTAGCTCAACACCCATAGCACAGTTGTTACGGCACCAGCCACATACACCAAGGCTGGTGGGTTTGAACCCAGCCTGTGCCAGCTAAACAATAATGACAACTGCAACAAAAAATAGCCAGGCATTGTGGCGGGCGCCTGTAGTCCCAGCTACTTGGGAAGCTGAGGCAAGAGAATCGCTTAAGCCCAGGAAGGAGTTTGAGATTCCTGTGAGCTGTGAGGCCATAGTTCTCTACAGAGGGCAACATAGTGATACGCTGTCTCAAATAAATAAATAAATAGTATCCTTCTACTTCCCCTCTCTCATTCAATGCTCAGAGCTTAACCACTTAGAATTTTCTCATCTACTCCTATCTTTCTCTCAATATATGTCTACCTATCCAGCATCTGTATTTCTTATATAATTTTAGTGTTTTGATGTCTTTCTTTTTTTGAATGAACTAGATAGACCATGAACGTTGCTTTGCAAATTGCTTTTTTACCATTTACCATGTAACATGGATGTTATTTGCTTAACCAGTTTTCTTTTCTTTCTTTCTTTCTTTCTTTCTTTCTTTCTTTCTTTCTTTCTTTCTTTCTTTCTTTCTTTCTTTTTTTTTTTGAGACAGAGTCTCACTCTGTCACCCTGGCTAGAGTGCCATGGCATCATCAAAGCTCATAGCTACCTCAGACCTCTTGCCTCAGCCTCCCAAGTAGCTGGGACCACAGGTGCCCGCCACAATACCCAGCTAGTTTTTCTCTATTTTTAGTAGAGATAGGGTCTGGCTCTTATTTAGGCTGGTTTCGAACTTCTGAGCTTAAGCAATCCATCCAACTCTGCCTCCCAGGGAGCTGAGATTACAGACCTAAGCCATTGAGCCTGGCCATGCTTAACCAGTTTTCTACGATGAAATATGCGTGTTATCTCAGTTTTTTTGTTTTTGCAAACCCTGCTAGAAAGCACATCTTTTTTTTTTTTATTGCAGTTTTTTGTTTTTGTTTTTGTTTTTTTTTGTTTTTTGCTGGGGCTGGGTTTGAACCCACCACTTCTGGTATATGGGGCCAGCGCCCTACTCCTTGAGCCACAGGAGCTGCCCCATAGAATGCACATCTTTACAGATGAATCTCTGTGCACCTGTACAAGTAGATTTGTAGGGAAAATTCACATAAGTAAAATCACTGGGTCTGATGGTAAATATATTTTTATTTTTTATTTTTATTTACTCATTTATTTTTGAGGCAGAGTCTCAGGCCATTGCCCTGGGTAGAGTGCCGTGGTGTCACTGCTCACAGCAATCTCAAACTCTTGGGCTTCAGTGATCCTCTTGCCTTGGCCTCCCAAGTAGCTGGGACTAGAGGCGACTGTCACAATGCCTGGCTATTTTTTTTTGTTATAGTTGTCATTGTTGTTTTGGTGAGCCTGGGGTAGATTCAAACCCACCAGCTACAGTGTATGTGGCTGGCACCTTAGCCGCTTGAGCTACAGGCACCAAGCCTATTTTTATTTTTTAGAGATGGGAGTTCACTACGCTGTTCAACCTAGGCTTGAACTCCAGGCCTCAAGTGATTCATCCGCCTCAGCTTCCCAAATTGCTAGGATTACAGGTGGGAAGATAAGTGTATTTAACACTTACACAAAACCTGCCAAATATCCTCCAAAAAAATCTGTTCCAAATTAGACATTTTCAGTGCAGTTGTTCAACATTGGATATTACCGATGTCTTGCTAGTATTATGAATAAAAATGGTACACTCTTGTAGCTAATTTGCATTTCTCTGATTGCTAGTGAGACAGAACTTCTTTTCACATGTTAATTGCCATTTGTATGCTTTTTTTTTCTGGATTAGTCACGCAAAAATGAAAACATACCTCTGTTCAATAAGATATTATTATGAAGGGATGGTTAATGGGTGCAAAAATACAGTTAGATAGAATGAGTCAGATCCAGTATTTGATACCACATCAGGGTGAAAATAGTCAACAATAATTTATTGTACTAAATATTTCAAAATAACTAAAAGAGTTGAACTGAAATGTTCCTAACCCAAGGAAATAATAAATGCTTAAGGGAGTGGTTCTGAACCTTCCTAATGGCACAATTTATTTTCATTGTTAAAAAGGTGTCGTGACCCACAGGCTGAAACCACCGGCTTAAGGTGATGGACACCCTCATTACCCTGATTTGATCATTCATTACACATTGTATTTCTGTCTCAAAACATCACATGCACCTCATGAATATATACACACCTATTATGTACACATAATAATTTACAAAAAATTTTTTAAATATCATTATGAACTGTATCCCTTAAAATTCATATGTTGAAATCTTAACTGCAAAGTAATGGTATTAGGAAGTGGGGCCTCTGGGAAGTAATTAGATTATAAGGGTGGAGCCCTCATGAATTGAGATTTGTGCCCTTAAGGAAGCAGCCGGAAGTTGGTAACTTGTAACTTGAAAAATGGCCCTCATTTGAGCCCAACCATGGCAGCAACACCTGACCTTGAACTTCTAGCCCCCAGAACCATGAAAAATAAATTTCTGTCAGGTACCCAGTCTGTGGTACTTTGTTATAGCAGGCAGAATGGAGTAAGGCAGATATGTGTATTTTCCAAAGTATGGATAAAGGCAAAAAAAGAGCTAAAGTCATTGATGGAGTCGGCCGATTATACATGTAACATGTGCATTTGGTGACTTGTTATAAAAATAATATTCTAAAGGTTGCATGGATACACATGAATTCTAATTTGAGCAGAGGATAAATTTGTAAAGAGTATTTCCTTCAGGCAAATCTGATATAGAACATGAAAATCCATACTTAGAGACAGATTTATTCAGGAAGAAATTATTTGCTTTACAAATGGTTTCATCATAGGATTCCCGTATATAGTCAGCTCCTCTGTGTGTATTTAAAATAAGATGCCCTCTTCTAAAACCGTGTTTAAGGACACCGTGTTCAGAACACATCTGATACATCAAGAAATGTAGGTCTCCTAAAATATGTGCTGTTCTTACAGGTGGAGCTGTGGCACTTTCAAAGATGTCTGGTGAGATGGGGAATGTACACAGGGCATTTTCTCTACTTTTCTCTCCCTTTTCAAACAATAAAGAAAATAGAGTGAATATTCTGCCCTCTGGTAAGCACAAGATTATTGCTGGGATCAACCTGGGTATGACCCAGGTGTGACCTGAAAGTGAGTGGCTATATTGCCCCAGGGGTAGGCAATGTCCAGAATTTTCCAGATCGTGGAATAGCAAATCATCTCGCTTAAAAGTGACATATAGAATAGACTTCTCCCCAATCTTCTAAGAGTTCGTTAAAAATGTCCTGGGGGGGGGGGGTTTGATTATTTCTGAGTTTATATTAAAAACGCACATTGTTCCCCGTTATTGTGGTAATGTACATAGATGTTTTTTAAAAATATAAATAAATTATAAAATAAAAAAAAATAAACTGTTTAAAAAAAAAAAAAAAAGCTTC
>CAUYPK010016804.1:0-15865 GCA_963574355.1 Loris lydekkerianus | reverse complement strand
CTTGGGCTTAGGCAATTCTCTTGCCTCAGTCTCCCAAGTAGTTGGGACTACAGGCACCCACCACAATGCCCAGCTATTTTTTTTGGTTGTTGCAGTTTGGCCAGGGCTGGGCTTGAACCCACCACCCTCGATATATGGGGCTGGCACCCTACCCACTGACCCACAGGCACCACCCCAAAGTCATGAGTTTTTATTCTGACTTTGCTATATAGCTTTATTACCTCAGGCAAGCTAATTAAGCCTCAATTTCCTGATTCATAAAACTAAGAGAAAGCCAGAGCAATTAGGCAAGAAAAAGAATAAAAGGCATCCAAATTGAAAAGAAGTAAAATTATCTGTTTGTGGATGGCATGACCTTATCTGCACTTGATCATAGCTAAAAGGCTGAGAAGCGATGATATGATCTCATCTATACAGAATCCTAAAGATCACACACACACCTCTGTTAGACCTAGTAGACTAACTTAAGAAAGTTGCGGTATACAAAATCAATACACAAAAATAAGCTGCATTTCTAATAATGAATAATTCAAAAAGGAAATTAAGACAATTCCATCCATAGTAGCATCAAACCGAAAAAAATACTTAGGAACAAACCTAACAAAGGAGGTGAAAAACTTGTACTGAAAATGATGAAACATTGCTGAAATCAATTCAAGAAGACACAAATACATGGAAAGGTATCCTATGTTCATGGATTAAAAGATGTAATATTGTTAAGATGCCACACTGCCCAAAGAGATCTACAAGATTCAATACAATTCCTATGAAAATTCCAATGGCACATTTTGCAGAAATAGAAAATTTTGCCATGAAATTCATATGGAATTTCAAGGGACCCTGAATAGCCAAAATGATTTTGAAAAAGAAGAACAAAGTTTAGAACTCACATTTCTTGATTTCAAACATTACAAAGCTACAGTGACCAAGATAGTGTGATTCTGGCATGTAAGATAGATAATAAATTAATAGAGTAGAATAGAAAGCTCAGAAATAAACTCTTACCTATATCATATGGATGCCAAGACCCCTCAAGGGGGAAATGGCAATCTCTTCAACAGTGGTATTGGGAAGACTAGATATCCATATGCAAAAGAATGAAGGTTGACCCTTTTCTTACACCACGCACAAAAATTAACTCAAAATAGATTCAAAATCTAAGACTCAAAACTATAAAATTTCTAGAAGAAACTGTACAAGAAAATCTTCATGATAGTGGAGTCAGCAGTGATTTCTTGGATATGACAACAGAAGCAAAAATAGGTCAATGGGACTATATCAAAGTTAAAAATTTTGTGTATCAAAATTCACAATCAACATAGTGAAAAGGTAACTAAGGAATGAAAGAAAAAATTTGCAAAATAATATATCTGATAAAGGATCAATATCCAGTATATAAAAAACTACTATAACTCAACAACAAAATAATCATATAACCCCATTAGAAAAAGAGCAAAGGACTGGAATAGACATTTCTCCAAATATGGTGTATTAAATTGTCAAGATATGAAAAGATGCTCAACATCACAAACCATCAGGGAAATGCAACTTATAACCACAATGAGATATCACTTACACCCCTTAGGATGGTTCCTATCAAAAAACTCAGAAAATAAGAAGCACTGGAGGGATGTGGAGAAATTGGAAGTTGTTCAATTCAAGAAATTGGAACTTGTTTAATCCATGAACATAGAATACCTTTCCAAGTATTTGTGTCTTCTTGAATTGGAATTGAGAATGTAAAATGGTGCCACCACTATAAGAAACAGTAGGGAGGTTTTCTAAAAAACTAAAAATAAAACTACCCAATGATTCTAGATATATATCCAAAAGAATTGAAAGCAAGATCTCAAAGAGATATTTGCACACCTACGTTCATTGCAGCATTATTCACAAAAGCCAAAAAATGAAAGCAATCCAAGTATTGCTTCATCAATGGATGAATGGATAAACAAAATGTGGTATATACATTACAATTGAATATTATTCAGCCTTAAAAGGAAAGGAAATCTTCTCACATACTACAACATGGATAAAACTTGAAGTCATTACGCCATGTGAAATAAGCCAGTCACAAAACAAAGACAGTCAGATTCCACTTATTTGAAGTATCTAAAATAGTCAAATTCCTAGAAACAGGCCAGGCACAGTGGCTTATGCCTGTAACCCCCTCACTCTGGGAGGACAGCAAGTGGATTGCTTGAGCTCAGGAGTAGGAGATAACCCTGAGCAAGAGCAAGACCCATCTCTACTAAAAACAGAAAAACTAGCTGGGGAGTTTATTGTCACAGGCACCTGTAGTCCCAGCTACTTGAGAGGCATGAGGATCACTTGAGCACAAGAATTTGAAGTTTCTGTGACCTATGATGCCACCGCACTCTATCCTGAGGCAACAGAGTGAGACTCTGTCTCAGAAAAAAAAAAAAAAAATCATAGAAACAAAGTAGAATGGTAGTTACCCAGAGTTGGGAAGAGAGGGAAAGAGGAATTGTTGTTGAATGGGTATAGAGTTTCAGATTTGCAAGATGAAAAAGTCCTGGAGATTGTTTCACAGCAATGTGAAGACACTCAACACTACTAAACGGTACACTTAAAACATGCTTACAATGGTAAATTTTATGTCTTTTTATCACAATAAAAATATGAAAAGAGTTAAATGAGGTGCGTGTGAGGGATATAAGAGAGTACTTGAAAAATAATAAATGTAATTAATTGCTAGGTATTAGCTATTAATGAAGTTAATACACTAATTAAGCTATTAATGAAGTAGGAATTCCACTCCTACAATATAGTTTCTTCCCTACTACCTTATCCCCAGCCTCTTCCCAACAGGCATATGTTGTTTCCTAATCTGTCCTTATATGGACACATTCTCTTCTGTTTCATACATTCTACACCCACCTTTGTGCTGTCAAAGGCAGGGGCAGCAAATTGTTCAACATTGTGTTTATTGCTGGGTCTCACCTAGCTCTATGTATGTGGTAGGTATTCACTTTTTGAAAAGTTAAATTCCTTTTTTCTCTTTGTTATGAGCATAGCACATCATATGGAAAATACGGTCAAAAGTAAAATAGGAAATGAGAAAAAAATCATCCCAGATCTCACCATGTAAAAGTAATCATGGTTAATATTTCATTTTTTTAGTAAATACCTCTTGAATTAAGCAGAATGAAAATAAAATGCTAACTTGCCTTAAAAGGAAAGTAGGAGTTGGATATTCAAATAAGTTTGGAAACTATATTCCTCGAGGGTATTTGAGGGTAGGCTGAGGTATCTGGTAGCCAAGAGTTTGATGGGAAGTTGGAATAAAGAGACAGCGTTAACTATAATAATACAAATATAGCTCTTTTAGCTAATATTATTTTGGTTGTAGTCAAAAGAACTCAACTCTGGCAACTGAAGCAGAAAGATGAATTAATTGCTGTCAAAGTATAATTTTCAAAGAACTAATTATATGACTCTCTTGCCCAAAATATAATGTGTATATGTCAAAGATTGATCTATCTAATTAATGAGGGAACTAACAAGACGGGGAAGCTGGTTCAAAGGAGGAAATATGAAATGGGTGTACACATAGTAAGAGGCAAGATGTGGCAATCAAATTGCTAAGTTACATACAAAACAAGGCAAAAAACAAAACGTAACTATAGCCTCTATGGATATCTATTCTGCTCAATAGAAATTATTTGCTTCTCTATTAGACAGAGATAATGTACAACTTAAATACACGTAGCTAATAGTTAACTTTAAGGAAACTGGGCTCTAATCAATAGCCACGTGTGGGCCAAAATCCTGCCTTACAGTGTCACATGTCCCTTAGGCATGCCTGTTGGACAATTCTTCAGTATGACATTGAAAGGCATGTGGTCATCCATTCTCCTTCCTTATTTCTAAAGTTTTAGTATTCCTTCTATACTGGGAGCTTCAAGTTACCAACTAATCATTACTAACAAGTATTGCACATTTGGCACAGACCAGGCCCATGCTAAACGCTTTACATACAATATCTTATCAAATTCTCACAACAACCCCAGAGGTAGGTACAGCACTGACTTTACCTGCTCTTACAGATGTTCAACATAAGGTGTAGGAAGATCATTTCCCCCAAGGTTTTATGGATGATGAAGTGTCAACATCCAGCTTCAGGCTCACTGTCTGCCCAGGCCTGATTCCAACCAGGAGCCTCTACAGGGGGATGCAGGCACTGCAGGAGGTAACAGGAAATGAGGTACAGGGGTATAGGGGCAAGAAGGGCGGAACTTCCATTAAGGATGACTTAAACTCCTACTTATAATTCCCGTTATGTGTATGTTTTAAGATGTGTATATGAGTAAAGCTTATGAATGGATAAACATCCATGTATCAGAGTGTCCTAGTCCATTCCTGCTGCTGTAACAAAATACCACAGACTGGGTAATTTACAAACAGCATAAATATATTTCTCACAGTTCCAGAGGCTGGGAAGTCCAAAATCTAGGTACCAGTAGGTCCAGCCTGGTCTCTGCTTCCAATATGGTGCCTTGAACACTGTATCCTTTGCAGAAGATGAATACTGTGCCCTCACATGGTAGAAGGGCACAAGACAAAAAAGGGGTGAAGCTCGTTTCCTTCACCCCTTTAAACTCTAATCCCATTCATGATGGGCTCTTCCCTCATGAGCTAATCAACCTCTAGGCTCCACCTCTTAATACTATGTCTGGAGATTAAGTTCCAACATGAATTGTGGATCTTAGCATAGAGATACATGGATAAACATAAATGCAATAATCAAAAAGTCTCGGGGCCTTCTGTGTAAAGTCTTTTGGTTCATTGGTTTGTTTGTATGTTCACATTTTTTTGCTTTGCATGTCCGATTCACTTCCTTATCCTTACTCAGCTTGTCTTCTCAAATGTTCACAAGTTTGTTATCCAGCAGTGTGCACTGAGCACCTTACACTCCTTCCCTGCAGTATGAGGAGGTAGAACATTTCCATTTCTAGAGAGATCAGGAGATGCTTGGAGGCAGCATTGTTTTCCTTCTGTGCCCTCACTGGAAAGTCATGGGGAAGAGAAATCTGTGTTCTCATTCCTTTTTGTCCCTGGCTCTGGAAGTTTGCCATGCAATGGGGTGTGGGTCACACAACATGATTCTCAAATTCCCATGCCGGGCTTTCAGAAATCATGTTGGTAGGTGGCATTAAGTGATCTGAAAATGAAAGAAAGGGAACCCAGGTCCTCCCTAGCCTTGAAAATCCAAAGGGCAATGAAGGCTGGATGCAGAGTCCACAGGAATTAAGCAGATTTGCTTCTGGAGCAAATGTTCAACATAATCTGGAGCAAAGTGCCAGATTTGTCCCCAATGCCAAACTGAAGGAATGCTGAGAGCTCTGGAGCAAAACACTCCAACTATGCCGCAACATTAGCATTACTGGGCATTTTCAGAAATTATTAGTTACACTTGGTTGAATAAATGCTCTTAAATGCAATTAAGAATGTATTGTATGTTAACTTCATGGATAAGCTAAGAAAAATACTTATTATCTTGTCTCTCTCTAGGAGATACAGCAAAGCAATCCACACACACTGGGAAGCTTTATATTTTTGCCACTGTTTAGGGGACAAAAAGGAGGAGAGATAAGAGATCCGCAGCCTTGCTTGGGTTGTCCCTTCAGCTTTCCTGCCCAATACAGATGCTTCATGTCCGCCCCTTTCCCCACTGTGGGAGACTCCTTTGCGAAAGCTGTGTGTGGAGAAGTTGGGAAGGGCAGCTTCCTCCCTGGTCCCAAATGGGCACCCTTAAGGAGATGACATTCATGGACAGCCCCAAGGATGGGTGATGGCACAAGAGGGGGGTCTGGCCCCACCAAAACGGAGGGGATATTTATTTATTTATTTAAAGAATCTCACTATGTTGTCCTGGGTAGAGTGCCACAGCATCATAGTTCACAGCAACCTTAAACTCCTGGGCTCAAAGCCTTCTGAGTAGCTGGGACTACAGCCTGGCTATTTTCAGAGATGGGGTTTCGCTCTGGCTCAGGCTGGTCTTGAACTCCTGAGCTCAAGCAATCCACCCATCTCAGCCTCCCAGACGGTTAGAATTACAGTCATGAGTCAGCGCACCCAGCCAGGAGGAAACTTTTAGAAAGGGCCTGGTTTGGACACTCAGCCTCCCACTACAGCTCCTCAAACCAGTTTTTACCCTTTCTCCAGAAGAATGAGATATGCCCACCAGCTGGTTTCCTCTGGGCACCCCCCTTCTTGATTGTAAGGTGTTTCCAGAGTGGATTGAAGGTATTGGGCCTTGGTTCCCCTCTACCGAGAAGTTTTGCCATTTGTTTGACAACTAATCATGCCAGATCCTGCCCTTATAAGTCCCCACTTGGTATAGCTAGGACAGTGGCTTCCTGATCTCCTCGTGGGGTCACTCAGCAGCAGTGCAGAGTCACCTGTGGGACCGTTAGCTGAGTAGACTTCAGCCCAGCCCCAAAGCCTACTTAAACAGACTATGAATTTCAACTAGATTCTCCAGGTGATTTGGATACATATTAGTTTGAGAAGCCCTGTTCTAAACTGTCTGAAAAGTTAAACTTCAGTTTTAGCTGATCTAAGAACAAATCTTAACTCAACCACTTCCTTACTGTGTGACTTCCAGTAAATTACTCCACTTCTCTGAACCAAATTACTTCTCTTCTGTAAAGTGAAAATTAAAAGAGGTTCCACCTTATAAGCTCTTGCAAGGAAAATGTATGATCCTAAACCATAATAGGATCTCTCAAATATCTCTCAAAGACCATCAGGGGGATTCACTGACTAGATAAAAAGAAAACAAGATTTGGTTTCCAGTAAGTCACCCACCATGATATATAGCTTGCAAGATGGCCCCAGTGACCCCTATTTCACACACCTGTCTGGTCCCCTCCCACTTGTGTAGGATGGATTTGGACAACAAATAAGATACTGTGGCAATGACCAAGTGTGTCTTCCAAAGGCAGGTCATAAAAGACGCTGTGGCTTCTGCCTTGCTTCTTCTTGGTCACTCACCCTCGGAGAAGCCAGCGCCATGTCATGAGGACACTGAAGCAGCCATAAGGAGAGGTCTGCGTGGTAAGGAACTGAGGCCTACCCCACAGTAGGCATCAGCTGGCCAGCCTGGTGAGTGAGCTGTCTTAGAACAGGACTCTGCAGCCCTGCTCAGGGTTTCAATGACCACAGACCTGCAGCCTGAGGTGATGTTTTAACTACAGCCTCATGAGAGATCACCCAAGCTGGAACCACCCAGCTAAAATGCTGCTGAACTCTTGACTTGCAGAGCTCATATGAAATGATAAATATTTATTGTTAAGCCACTGCATTATGGCGTGATGTGTTCTGCAGCAACAGATAATTAGTATGCCCACTACTGTAACCAAGTGTGTGTGTGCCCATAAATCAGAGTTCTCACCACTAGCTTCACCTTAGAATCACTTGGGACTTAAAAAAAAAAAAAGCGCCCATCCTCAGGCCCCATGATTTGATATGTCAAATTTTTAAACTACTTTTCTTAAATCAAATATACATTCAGGGCTGTGTACCCACCACCATGAACGTTTCTTCCTCTTTTTCTTGCTTTTGCTGGTAGGTACAGGGACTGACTCTGGTCCTCAGCAGACTCTGTACCTGGAGTCTGACTTAGGACACGCTACCCCAGGGCTAAAAACTTTGTAATGTATCCACGTTATCCCCCAATACGTTTGCTCTATCTGCTGTGTTTTGCATTCATTCCATTGCGCCAGGCCTTTGAAACTGTGTTTTCCTAATTAATCCTAATTTATCTCTATGAGGCAAATTACATTCCGCTCTCCTTTATAGAGTGAGAAACTGAGGTTCATAAATGTACATTTCTTTTTTTTTTTTTTGTGAGACAGAGCCTTAAGCTGTTGCCCTGGGTAGAGTGCTGCAGCATCACAGCTCACAGCAACCTCCAACTCCTGAGCTCAAGCGATTCTCTTGCCTCAGCCTCCCAAGTAGCTGGGACAACAGGCACCCACCACAATGCCCAGCTTTTTTTTTTGGTTGCTGCCATCATTATTGTTTGGCGGGCTCAGGCTGGATTCGAACCCGCCAGCTCAGTGTATGTAGCTGGCGCCTTAGCCACTTGAGCCACAGGTGCCGAGCCTACATTTCTTTTTTGAATAAATATTTATTGTGTGCTGGGGACTGCTCTAGACAGTACATCAATGTGATGCCTGTGGGTGAAGGAGCTTGCCTGAGTCACAGAGTTGTTAGTGAGGAAAAGGGTCTGCACCTGGCCCCCTGCTGTCCGATGCAAGTGCTCTTTCCTGGCAGCTCCTTGCCATGCAGAGGGGCTGTCAGGCTTGTACGTAGCAGCACCAGAAGGGTTTCGTGTCTAATCATTCACTCAGTCCTCATCCTTCAGGTGGTGCTAGCCACATCGCACACTCCCTGGATATGCTCCCCAGCATTGTACAAGTCACTGACCCTGCTGTTTTCATCACTGCCATTCTACAGATGCGACAAGCAAGGCACAAGGATGATTCTAGGACCACAAAACCAACAAGTGCTTGCCACATGTCAGGCTGCTTTGCAAGCTTCTACAGAATAAGATATCCATTTTCTACAGAGGCCATTCCCAAGATGCTGTGGATGGTTGAGCCTAATGAGCAATGTCTGAGCAGTGCCTGGCAGGGCTCTCCTGCAGGAGTCAGGGACCTAAGAAACTAGGGTGGGGAGCAAGTCTCCAAGGTGAGGATCCCAAGCAGATTGTGCATTTTCATGATTATATTTAGCTTGTACTGCGTCACACATTCAGTCAAACATATGAAAACACAGTGTCTGCCTCCAAAAAACTAAATATACAAAAAGACAGAAAGAGAGCTATGTCAGAAGGAAGAGACTGCGTGTCTCCTTCCATGCTGTTTCCAGGCTCTGGTTTGCACGGACAGCTGATACCAGATACTAAATCGATATTTATTGCTTTTTGTTTTTCTTGCTCAGTAGGCACAGTGGAAAGACACAGGCACCAGAGCCTGGTAACATGGATCTCTGCCCACGGATTCCTCAGCTGTACTGACGTGGGAGCAGACGGCAGCCTCATGCAAAGTCCAGAACACTGGTTCTTGAGCTTTACATGCATCAGAATAACTAGAGAGCTTGTTAAAACATGAATTGCAGGGCCTCATTCACAGCAATGCCAATGTCTTTGCATTCTAGCAAGTTCCCAGGTGACGCTGATGCTGTCCCTCTGGGAAACATGCTTTTAGAACCTCAGGTCCCCAACAACAAGGTTGTCCCTTGGATGCTAGAAGGGGCCCAAATCCAAGATACAGGAGTGGTAAATGATGAAAAGGAAAGATGACCGTGGAAAGGTCAGGGGAAGAATTCACTGCAATTGGTGTAGAAAATGAGTTGACACGTACACTTGTAGCTTATATATGCATGGACTATCTCCAGATGGTTATAAAGAAAATGTGACTACAGTTGTCCCTCAGTATACACAGAGGGCTGGTTTCCTGACCCCCATGGATACCAAAATTCACATGCATGCTCAAGTCCCACTGCAGGCACTGGAGTGCAGAACCTGCCAGTGTTAAAAATTAGCCCTCCAGATACTCAGGTTTCACATCTGACAAATGCTGGGTTTTCCCTTCTTCCACGTTTGAGTGAAAAACATCTGTCTGTAATGGACTGTGCAGGTCAGATGGTGTTGTTCTGGGATCAACTCTAATTGTTGCCTTAGGCCTGGGAATCAGAGGTGCTATGTTGGCTGTTCTGTGGGTCTTGCCTCCACATTAACACTTTTCAAAAATTTTCAGCTTTGGTGTCCCACTGATTGAGCTCAAATCACATCTTTCCTGCCCTCTCTGCCCCGCTCAGAGTGTCCTCTACAGCCTCCACTATGCTGTCTCCCTTGATGGTTGATATCCTGCTGGGTTTCACAGATGGAAAGCAAAAGATCTGAGAGTGGGTTTGTCTCTGGCGATCTCTGTGTCTGTTCCAAACTAGGTTCTCTTCTTCCACCAAGGCTCCTCCTCCTCTTCCTCCAAGGCTCCTCTTCCCCCAAGGCTGCCCCCCACCCCCCCAAAGCTCCAGCTCTCACTGAGTTCCGTCAACACAGCTTCCTTCTTCAAGCTGTTGCCAGTTTGGGGTCCTCCTCATCACATGTTTATCCCCCTAACCCACACAACCTCTGTAACCAACCCCTTCAGTAAAGTCTCTGCATTTGAACCTTCTGAAGGGGAATCGTGTCTCCTTCCAGGATTCCTACAGAGGGTTGAGAAACTTATTATTCAATATCTCTTCTTTTGTATCATTTAAATACTTTGCCGCATGCTTCTAATATCTGTTCAAAAAATAAAAAATATTTAAAAATAACTCATGGAAATGCAAATTCAGTCTTCAAAATTCTAGAAGGGTAAGTTCCAAAGAGAATGACTAGAGAATTGGTCTACTTTAGAGACTAATGTCTCTTCCACTTGTTGGCCTTTAACCTGAGGCCAATAATGTGTTGTTATTTATCTTCTTATATTCCAGCCCTGTCAATACAGCTAAATTGAAAGCTCTTGGAAGACAAGGACCACAGTTGTGCATATGGAATATGGGGAGTTAGGGTATAATATGGCAAAAAGAAATTTTCAGCTTTGGTGTCCCACTGACTGAGTTTAAATCACATCTATGCAACTTGCTTGCTTTGATTCTATAAAACGCTTCCTGTCCCTCCTAGGTTTCTTGGGGGACTCTTCACCTCATAGAAGGGTTTGTACTGTTTCAACACGGTCTCTTGGATGCCATGAACATTAATACTTTAACTTCATTTTATGACCCTAAGAAGTAAGCCATTAAACTCTTTGTTGTTTTCATACAAACATATGTGCACAACATCTACCCTCACCAGGTGCCTGAGCTGCACCCAACCCTGGCTGGAATAAGAGTGGAACAGGCGCAAGGCATTGGAAAGGGTTTGGGCCCATGGCACGGAGACTTAGAGGACACAAAAATGGTAAATGATGGTTTTGAAAGCTCAACATCTATTTAGCAAGAGTAATGATTTAAAGTGGGAAGTGCCAGATGGTGTGCGTTGCTAATAAAGCCCATCTGTGAGCCCTATCATGAATTACAAACTTGATTTGGACAAGAACATCTCCTGCTGTTTGCCTCAGGTACTAAAATGTCTCCTTCTAGCTCCAGGGTCAGGTAGGAGGTGAGGCAGGCTGAGGGGCATGTTGCTTAATACTATATAATATTTTTACATAATAGAAAAAAACAAAAATCATGAAGGCAATTTTTTTAAGGCTATAAAATATTTGGGCCATTCACAGGGCCGTGTGGAGACTGCCTGATTCACACACGAGCCTGTCCCCTGGAGCATGGAAGAGCCAGAGGAGGGTCAGGGACTCCATCTCCAGTGTTAGGTCAGGAGTTGTTCTGCCCCCCGCCCAGTGGCCCCAATTTCTGAGCCTCTCGATCCTCACTTGGGCTCCTGACAAGGGCTGCAGCTTCTCTTGAATTAAGAGCTCAGTCTGCTGCTGCTTTTCCCCTTTGACCCTGCACATGCCCCCCTCCCTTTGACATGTCAGCTGCAGATAATGAGTTTTCTCACCTTCCTCCCTGGTCCCTTGGAACCAGGCCACCTGGATGACCCAGCCTGGATTCTCTCACACAAGAGGAGTCTAGATGCTGAGCAAGTCACTTAAATCTCTGAGGCCCAGTTTTATCATCTGTGATGATACTTCACTGAAATTCCACTAAAGAATGGAAAAGCAAGTATCCAATGTACTCAATACTAATATGAAGCCAGCTGATGAGCTAATACACATCCACACAAGAGTAAATCCCAATTCAATTCAAGTTGAGGGGAGGGGGCATGATGTGCTCCCACCTAATGGGCACAATGTAAGGGTATGTAGCACACCTGCTAGGAGCAGGACACAACTACAGCAGGGACCTTACCTAACAGCGCCAACACTGTAACCTAATCATCTGTACCCTCATAGTCATCGGAAATGAAAAAAAAAAGATTGATGTAAAGCACCCAGCTGAGAGTGGTAATGGGAATCAAGCAGGCCAGCCTTAACATCCAGTCCCTGGACCCGTGGCCTGCTAACTCCCTGCACCCTGAGCTCATTCTTTGCTTTCTGTCTCACCCGCAGTGACTGCACTTTCCATACTCCCCACAAATCCCCCAGTTAACGCTTTCCTGTGAAATGTCTTTAGCATACTCACCTCCAGTGGTCTTTCCTTTCCAGAATCCCTGTGAGTATAAAATCTACCTGATTATATACAGCAGAACCTCCATACTTGACCACCTCTTTACATCAACTGCCTCCTTAAGTTGACCTCATCTTCATAGACCAGACATGCACCACATATCAGTACAGGGGGCCTAGTTCCTAATGTTGACCACCTCTGTAGGTTGACCAGTTGGTACAGTCCCTTGGGTGGTTAACTCACAGAAGCTTTTCTGTATGGCCTTATGCTGCTCTCAGTAGTCTTTCCTTGTGCTTATCTTGCCTCTGAAATAGCTTACAAAATCCCCTGAAGGCCATGTCTCACAAAATCCCCTGAGGGCCGTGTCTTCCGTGTCTCCACACCTTCTCACACGTGTCTGAGCTAAAGATGGAAAGGCAGAGGAAGCTCGATTATTCCTACTTCTGTGTAATGCGTCTTGTTCTATGTCAGTGATCCTTAACCCTCCCAGTGCATCAGAATCACCTGGGAACTTTAAAATAGGCTGATTCTCAGGCCCTACTCCCAGGAAGGGCTGGAATGGAGCCCGCTGGGGGTGGGGGGGAGCATCTGTTTAGAAGCTCCATAGGTGATTCGAATGTGCATCCTGAACCAGGATGACTTTGTCTCAGCTCTACTTAACTCCTCATGCACTACAATTTGTCTTCCAGCTGCATTTTCTCCATTTCAATATTTCATATTATATCTTGTATGTTAAATTGCAGCCCTCAGCTCCTTTCTCATATGTGTCTATAATATGCAAGTAATTATCTTTAGGTGAAAAAAAACTTTCTGCCATTGCCTCATTGGGCAGAAAGTCAAGTTGTAAAACAAAAAAAAGCAGATGAGTAATTTCCCTCTAGATGAGACTCGGATTAACAAACGATCTCTTCTCCAAACACCTGTCACGAAGCCAGGCAGGCACCAGTCACCATTTGTGACATTCCACTTCCTTCCTCCAAAAACATTAGACAGGAGAGCTAGCGGCAATGACCGAAGCTACTTCTACACATTGGAGTCAGCAATAAGTAATGCTGAGAGGAAAGGAAAAGAGGCAAAAAACAAAGGTGAGGAATTAATGAGGCTATGATGACAAAATGATTTAATGGCAAATATGTGAAAAGGGAATTAATGAGGCTTAGACGGCATTTACAATTTTCGTTTCCCTTGAGTATCTCTATGAATTTAAAATAGCTCCTGAAAAACTTTTAAAAATGTTATATTTTTGAAGACTTTCTGCTAACAAGACAGGAAAAAAGCAACCTTGAGAAAGATGATTCTCATTCATCTATTCTGGGTTTACTACAGTTTTAATTAGTGGTGAAATGAAACAAACCATGAGGTGAAAGGGGGGGAAAAAAAAAAGCAACAACTCACAGAACTCTTGGTGAGCCAGGTGCTTTTAAATGCAAATTTTTTGTAAGATAGTTAAAAGCAGAAAAGAAAACCATGAGGACACACACTCCACTAACAGCATTGTCTCTAAATTACAATGTTTTTTGAAGTTTTCCAATGAGGCACCAATGAGTTTTGAAATATTCTGTCAGATTTATTTTCTTAACAATTGCTTTAGAAGGAGCTCAGTTTACCTGCTCAGAACCAAGAGAACTATAATGTTTGCTACAGACCCAAGGCTGCTGTACTGAAGTTCTACTGCTTCAACTTTTTCTCTGCAGTGTACAGTTTAAATTAGATTCTAGAATATACTCATTGACTTCTGTATCTCCCCACTCATTCTTTTCGTGAGCTAAGTTTTTATTATTCGTATCTTTGCTATTGAACAGGTTGCATTTTTCCTTGGAAATCATTTCAGGACATGATTTTTTCATAAAATTTATCATTTTTCTTCTTGATAATTCTACAGGTGATACAAGCTATTTATACTTCCTCTAAAATATGAACAGAGGCTAAAGATTACCAATATTAGAAAATCCTCCACTATGAACAGAAATGACCCACAAACAAATATGTAGACAAATATGTATTTCTTTCAGGTTCATAGATGAATAAGGAATAATAAAAACAGCAGAATAAAATATGGAAACAATTAGAATTTACATCCTCTGGGAGAAAAGAGAAGTTATTGTATCCATTAAACATATAATTCAACAACATGGAAGAACTTACAGAAATTAAAAATACAGTAGCTAAAATAAAAATTTCAGTGATTATTATTACTAAAAATGATATGAAAAAGTCAAGGGTGGAATGATAATGTCAAGGAAATTGATTACAAGTAGAACAACAACAAAAAAGGAAAGAATGAAATAAAAGAGTAAAAGCTTCTCAATAACCCGGGAGGTTCAACAGCAACCTGTTATCCAGAAAGTAAATTGTGTGGTGAGGAGATGGAGCAAGTCACAGGGAAATTGCTTAGAACTTAAGGATGTTAGCTTCACATGGAAAGGGTTGAAAGCTGGGAAGTTAGTGATAGTGGGAGAAAAGAAAAAGATCCAAACTAAGACTAATCATTTAAAGATTCTGGAACACCAGGGCTAAGAAAAGATCCTAAAGATTTTGATGATATTTCTTTCAAGTTCACATTTAGTGGAACAGGTCATAATGGCTTTACCTTTCTCAGCTGCAACACTAGATATTAGATGGTGGAAATAAATCATCGAAATGATAAGAAGACTCAAAAATTTAATTCTTATTTACCCTTTTTAGGAAAGTATAGAAGAATACATATACATATATACACCACCAAAACCAGAAAATGAACTAAGAAGTAAGAAGTCATTGAGTGGAAGAAACAAGAGATCCTTCATAAGACAAGGGCGATGAGAAGTCCCAGAAAGTTGCCCCACATCATGTCAATGCGAGATGTTGTCGGTATTCTGTTTTGTTTGTTATTTTGGCCATCTGGTTGATGTGTACTGATATCTCATTATGGTTTTTATTGATATTTTCTGACAACTAATGTGGCTGGGTGCTTTTTCATTTCTTTTTTTTTTTTTTATTAAATCATAGCTATGTACAATGGTATGATCCTAGGGCATCATACATTAGTTTCACAGACCGGTTGACACGTTTATATCACACTGGTTAACATAGCCTTCCTGGCAATTTCTCAATTGGGTTGAGACATTTACATTCTACATTTACTAAGTTTCACATATACCATTGTAAGATGCACCACAAGTGTGTTCTCACCAATCCCCCTCCTTCCACCCCCCTCCCTCCCTTCCCTTTCCCCCTTCCCCCTATAGAATATTTATCACAGCCCTATTTACAATTGCTAAGTCATAAAAAAAACCCAAATGCCCATCGATCCACGAATGGACTAATAAATTGTGGTAAATGTATACTATGGAATATTATGCAGCCTTAAAGAAAGATGGAGACTTTACCTCTTTTGTGTTTACATGGATGGAGCTGGAACATATTCTTCTTAGTAAAGTATCCCAAGAAAGGAAGAAAAAGTATCCAATGTACTCACACCTAATAAGAAACTAATTTAGTGTTTACAAATGAATGATTTAACCCATTTGCAACCTCGGAATAGGGGGAAGGGGGGACGGGGTGGGAGGGAGGGGGGCGGGGGTGGACGGCGCGGGATTGGTGAGACTAGACGTGTGGTGCAGCTACGACGGGGATATGTGACAGGTGGGTAATGACGACTAAAATCACCAGGCAGATATTAGAGGAGGCCTTTCAAGGCGGA